>JADGMU010001157.1:0-55698 GCA_016920895.1 Vaccinium myrtillus | reverse complement strand
CTAGCTCTCTAACAAATTGGGAAGTTGCATTGAACTTCTCTAACAATTGAATTGCATTGCAACAAGGAACCTATCAAGCCTGCTATGGATTGCCATATCCCGTAGTTCGTCCAAGTAAATTGTCTACCCATCATAGGGAGATCATGGAATTCAGACCTCTCAATAAAGTCTTTAAACTCTCTCATGTGTCTGCTGACTTTGCTGGTACCCACCCTCTCATGAACAACTTTTATTTCGTTGACGACCCCCCAATGCACCATGGAACATTATAAACACCCATCATCTGAGAGATTTCCCCCACAAAAGACTTCTTTGAGACACATCATTTGGAGCGGACAGAATTTTAATAAAAACCTTCTTTTCAAACTCCTTCCAAGCCCTCTAATGTTCCAAGAAACAATTTTCATAATGTCTTTGGAACACTTCAAATCTCCTAATGGTTTAGCAAGCTGAAGATGACTTTAACAGAGATTTAAAATCTCTTGTTTCAGTCTGAATCATTCTCTGAAGTAACTGCACATCATCCTCTGCCAAATCAATGCCCAATCTTTTGCCGGCTAGATTAGTGGACTGAAACTCATCGAGTACCTCTTCCTCTTCAAAACATCTCCTCACCTGCTCTCTTATAATTTTTCTTTGCTGGCTAGGCTTTAGTTCCACCATCAAGTTAATCCCTTCAATCTGAGATGCTCTAACATTTATTTGGGAATTGATCAGCCCCTGTTCATTAATACATGAGGGGTCAGGTACTGACGTGTTGTTAATGATACCACTTACAATCCCTGTAGCCAATATTCCTATTGAACTCTCCAGTCTCCGCCAATGACTCTAATCCATGGCTTAAATTTGAACTAAAGTGGGCCTCATTATTAACCTCATCAACTTCCAAATCTATTAAATGAGCCACCTTTGGTATCTGGGACTGTTGGTCTGCCGGCTGCTTCTGCATTTCCCCATACTCGGTTAATTGATGCACCACCTTATTTGGTTCCAATAAATTTTCCTCATGGTTATTCTCTGACCTGTCAGCCACATCATACTGTAACTCATCCCTCATGTCATTGATTCTGCTTATCTCAGTATCCACGTCATCTGCATCTCCTTCCTTCTGAATTGATGATAACAGAGGCCCCTGAGCTATGCTGGATTTTACAAATCTGAAAGATTCATCTTCTTCAACGCGAACATTGTATCTCTTCTCCAGAATTACCAGTTCAATGGTGCCCATGATTTTGTGAATCTTCTCAGTAGATATCAAGATTCTTCCCCTTACAAAAGATTCCTCTCTTAAGGTTTTCTCATCAACTTGAATAAAATTTCCGAAACTATCTCCAATCAACTTAAAAGTTGGAATAGACCAACCATAGGGGCATACCATAGCATGAGATCCACACAAATCGCTCATCTTTAGCTTCCTCCCCATTCCAGGGAATAATATCCTCAACCCAGTTAGAAATCCACTTCTCTTTGATAATTCGATCCCTTGCCTCTGGGCTCAGACAAGTGATAATAATAGAACGCCCACCTATGGCTTTGATCCTATCAACCTGATTATTAGCCTCTTTAAAAATCTTCTCCAACTCATCAGCAGATAGAAGCCTTCGAATTTTCGCTATGGCACTTCTATTCAAGTAACCATTACCCACTGGTTGTACATGAATATTCTGAAAGTTTGTTTGAAGAGTAGCACTACCAGCACCTAAGAAAGCATGGGTTGTGGGATTACCTTCAGCTTGTCTATAGGTATCAACTATGAAGCACTGACACCTCTCCGGCACCCCGTACCGCAGTGTCCCGACACGGGGACACGGCGGGAAACGTGTCCCGACACGCCACGTGGCGTGGGACACGGCTAAGCAACTTTTTTGGATGGGGACACGGGGGAGAGAGGGAGAGAAGCCGAGAGAGAGAGAGAGAGAGACGACAGAGATAGAGAGAGAGATGTAGTGAGAGAGAGAGAGAGACGTACCAGCAGTAGCCAGCGGAGGCTGCGTATTCTCAGATCTGATTTTTAGGGCTACAATAGTTGCAAATGACGAGATGATTTGGTGTTTATATATGCTAAATTATAGTTTTTACCCTAACTTTCTGAGTAATTGGAAATTTATTCCTGAAAGTTTTGAAAAAAAATTCAATTTTACCCTAAAATTTTTATAAATTTTCAATTTTACCCCTCAAAGTTTTAAAACATTTCAATTTTACCCTTGAAAGTTTTAAAAAAATTCAATTGTACCCCTAAAAGTTTAAAAAAATTCAATTTTACCCCTAAAAGTTTTAAAATATATAATATATATGTGTGTGTAAATAAATATATAATTAAATAAATATACACGTGGCGTGTCCCCCGCCGTGTCCGTGTCCCCATTTTTTTAGAATTGCAGTGTCCCCGTGTCCGTTTCCGTGTCCGTTTCTGTGTCCGTGCATCATAGGGTATCAACATACCACAATCCCTCTTCCTTTTGAGTACTGTTCTTTGGTACCCCAACTTTCTTTTTCCTTTTTTCATGCTTCTTTGCTTGGGGATCCCGGCTGAGCTGCTTAACACCTCCATACTTCGCCATTTGCACAACTAACTTTTGATTCCAGAACCATTTTCCTTTTGTCGATTCAATAGCTTTAATAGCATCCTCCTTAACAGCAAATCTCACAAAACCAAATTGTCGGTTTGTTAATTTGCTCCTTTTATTTGGTAGATAAACAGATCTAACTTTACCAAATCGAGCAAAGAGATAAAAACCCAAATCTTTCGGATATTTAAGGGTAGATTATCCACAAAGAGGGTAACAATGGAATCAGATCTATTGAATTCTTTTTCCTTTTTACCTGCCATAGCTTTACTCCAATGATCAGCAATAGATGTGTATTGTAGCCAATATTCCCAATTTGATGAGGTCATTCCTCTTGTACTTTTGTAATTTGTTAGATACACCTCAACTTTTAAGATTGTTAACCACCACCTCATCTAAAAGCTTAAGCTTTTATATAGAGGGGTAAACGATTGCCCACATATTCAAGAAAAAAGTGCGCTTTTTATTACAAATATCTTTTGTGTTCTTGTTTAATACACTATACGTTTTAGATAATTTTGGCCTAACGCAAAGGTAAGTATGTGAAGTTACTATAATAATTATAACAACGGCAAGCCCCACCATATTTCCACACGTTTTTGTTATTCATTTTGACCAATGCAACATCGACGCAGGCTAATCAAGTGGTAGATGAAATTAATTCATGGGCTAGTACTGCATCAAGAGGTCTTATAGAAAACATTCTCCAATGTGCGTCTGTATCTCAAGAGACAACATTCATCGTCACAAATGCTCTCTACTTTAAAGGAATTTGGGACTCTGACTACAAGTTTGCTGCAGAGAGGACTACAAATAGAAAATTTTATCTTCTCAATGGAAGCAGTGTTTCAGTTCCGATGATGACTAGCAGTAAAAGATACTATTGCGAATCGTTTGATGGGTTCAAGGTTCTTAAAATCCCATACCAAAGTGGGAAACGTAACAATTTCTCTATATATTTTTTTCTTCCGGATGAGCGAGATGCGTTGCAAAATATTCTTGGAAAGTTCAATACGGATTATGGTTTTCTAGATGAGGAGTACTTTGAGTTAATGAAAAAGGAGCTTGATGAATTTTGGATTCCCAAATTTAAATTCTCGTTCGATTTTGATGTTTCTAAGGTCATGGACGACATGGGGGAATCCTTGTCATTAATTAATGTAAGCTCCAAAGGCCGAGCTCCCTTTTTGGTTGGCACTTTTCATAACAAACACACACTTTCACATGTATACCTTCTTTATCACTTTGTAAATTCTTTACTTTTCTGTTTAGAGTGTCTGTATAGGACGTGGAAGGAATTCAATTTATTTTATAACGTAAGACCAAGAGTCGTTAGCTAGTCGAGGTGCACGCGTTTGGTAGCAGTGCATGTTACGGACTAAAATTGCACAAGATTGATAGATGGTCCATTGGTAAGTTTTGAAGAGCAATGGAAAGATTTGTTTCACCAAGAAAATCTTCCTCAGACAAGGAAGGAATTGGCAAAGACTTGGCAATAAAAAACATGCACGTGATTCTCAGCCAAAGATTATTGGGAGATTCATTTATGGTATGATTAGGCGATCAAACATGGGAAGATTCTACTAAATCTGTTTGACGGCTGGAGGAGTGGCTCAAGCCGTTTTTGCTGGTAAGAAAAAGTCTATAAACTGACTTGTGGAGCTGAGATATTCTCTACGTCTTTTTTGAGCAACTACTGGACATACTTTTGAGAGGAAAAAGTATACATGTGTGGGTCTTGGAGTTCCATCAATTAACACACTCCCAAGTTATCTCCAAGAAGTACATCACCATTAATCCTTACAACCGAGTTCTATCCGGTGGATTTCCGGAAGAGTAAATTGGAAGGCTCGAGGATTCGAGGCAGCGGCAGTCAAGTGCTTGGTGCGATGAACGTGGATTCGGCAACTGATTCTTGGGTCAATTGAAAGGATTTTTGATTGTAAGTATAGGACGGTTGTAATCGCACAATGATATTATTAGTACTTGATTCCTTCCCGTGGTTTTTGCCCATATAGGGTTTTTCCACGTATATTTGGTGTTCTTCGTATTCTTTGTTTCATTACCTACTTATTGTTTTGTTTAGTTTATTTAGGCACCGAAGTAGGAATTTCAATTAAGAATCCGAGTGACTTGTCCGAGATGATTCACAATTATAAGAATGTCCCATTCTTTATCTCAAACATGTTTCAGAAAGTTTATATTGAGGTAGATGAGAAGGGCACGGAGGCTGTAGCCATTACTGGGCTTCGTATGGGACTAGGTGCAGGCCGTCGGCCAAAAATCAAGAGTTCCAGTTTCGTGGCAGATCATCCTTTTGTATTCATGATCAGGGAAGAGCGATCTGGTTTAGTTTTTTTTGTCGGAGCAGTAGTCAATCCAATCTAGAAGATTGACTAGTTTCCTGTCCTTAGAACCTCTATGGTTGTTTTCTCTTTAGTCTGGGTTATTTGTGTGCTTTGCATAACTCAAGTTTTGATGTGTAAAAGTTTAGACTTCATGGTTGAAATTTTGTTTATAGTAACTATTATATCCATCTCAGAGTTTACGGACGAACGCCTGATTCAAATCTGAACATTTTCCCTGAATTCATACGGGTTCTTCCTAAACGCTACCGGTCCACCTTTTGGCTTGCCTCCATCGCCTGCTACCGAACTTCGGCTACGCCTTCTCTCTTGATCCGATTTCACTCCCCCTCTCTCTAGACAAAACAAAAAAATTTGTATGTCCTCCAAAAATTTATCGAGATTTCCATAACCCTATACCATCCCTGTCAAAATATAAAATCAAAGAACAAAGCAAAAGCCAAAATCAATATATAGAAGGATCACAGAAAATAAGACATTAGACAAGACCAAGACAAAAAAACACACACTCCAGTGTATTTTTTTTCACTTTCCTATACACTTTTCACACCATTTAATACATTTTTTTAAATTGTACTACCAAGCATCCGAATTAATCTGCCGTGGAAGTTTTTAAGGGACTGTAAATTTAGCAATGAGCAATGCCATATACCTCGAAAATTATCCCGAAATTGAAATCAAAGTACAGTTCAGATAAAGATTCACTTGGATGTTTATCCGAACCACTGATTTCACTTCCGGATTAATTTTTGGAATAATTTTCGGGGTACTTACCATTTTTCTTTATCAATTCCCATAAAACAAAGCAATTGATTTCCCCGATTGATGATCGTTAAATCATGCTCCGCGGGAGAGAGAAGGCATCGTTGGAGTTAGGTGGCGTGAGCAGTGCAAGCGTACGGAAGCACAAAATCAGCACGAGTTAAAATTCGTTGATTCACGCACGAATACCCAGAGATTAAATCCTTCTATAAACATGTTGATTCTGAGAATACCCAGGAATAAAGGCATCAAACACTTTGTTGATTCTGCAGAATACCAATGTTGATTCCACAAAATACCAAAGTATTTGGAATAAGAGATTCTCTCTCTATAAAACTCAATATCTGTCAAATCAACTCTCTCTTCATTAGAATTGAAAACATATTTATATTAGACTAGACTCGACTCTTAATATTCCCAAGACATGATAAATAATCTAGAAACTAGAACCAACCTTTAGACTCCTTGTGCACATAGAAAAACTAAAAGACTTTTCGATTATCTTAATGACGCTTGACTAACAAAACTAGGTAGACTATTTGAACGACTCAATGACTTTTCGAATGACTAAAATGACACTAAAAATTGAGTAAATAAATACTTAGACTAATAATTAAAAGACATAAAAGAAGACTCCTCGGTTTAACCATTTTCATTATTTGCTCCTGCATCATGGCGAGGGCAGCACTTGGGAAGAGGCAAGCCGGAAGGGGAGGAGGTCAGTGGCGTTAATGGTGGACCAGTGGTGTTTAGGGAGAAATGTCAATTTTTCGTGTAACTTTCCCTGTCAAATTTTTGAGAAAAAGGCTTTATTTTATATTTATTTTTCCAACCACTACCCCCTTGCCCTATTTGTTACTTCTTCTTTTTTTGGGGACATTGGAAATTCACGATTCAAATAGAGAAAAACGAAATTAAAAAAGCTATACCAGAGAACATTAATCTCTGAACGATCCAACACCCAAACCATCTTCTAAGACGAAGTGACAAACTAATTGGGCGGATTCTTCTGTAACTACAAGGTCTTCTAACTGTTCAGTTCCTTAGCGAGGTGGTCTGCACTCTGGTTTGCCTCTCTATATATGTGCGTGAGAGTTGATCTTATACGAGCAAGCAAAGTTTTTGCATCCATGATTAAGGCAAATTGGGGGTGCTTCGCATTTGGGCCTTCCAGAATCAATTGAACAACATCTATAGAGTCAGATTCAATGCTGATGTTGGACAACCCTCTTTCCAGCATGATGGACAGTCCACGGTATATCCCCCAAACTTCTGTCTCCAAACTTGAACTGCATGACAGCTTCCCATAATATCCTAGCAACCATTGGCCTTTGTGATCGCGAAAAATCCCTCCAAATCCCGCTTTGTTGTTGCTTTGATGAAGGCATCCATTAGTGTTTAGCTTGACTCTGGCTGAATGAGGGGAACACCAAGAAATTGGCGATGTATGAGTATAGCCATTGGAGAGAAGAGCTTGAATGCCTCTGAGATTTCGAAAGCATAGGCAAGGATATTTCTCAAACTGTGATTAGAATCAACATCCATATCATAAAAGCTTTTTTTGTTACGATCTTCCATATTTGTCAAAGGATGACGGCAAATAAAGTTTTGCGAGAAATATCGTTGCCTAGACCAAATCTTCCTTTTGGAGGTTGGAAAGTGATCCAATCTTGCATGGGACATTCAAGGCTATTCACTCTCCATTAGCTATTAGGAACAAGAAGAGCCAGCTTTGGCTTTTTCACATTCTCTGAAAAGGTGTGTACTATTCTCATTAGTGGATGCTCTTCAGAAATTTTCAGTGACGACTCCTCTATGAGCTTTCAACTGATTAGTTGGGAGGCTATCATGGAGGATTAGCCCTGTTTGTTACGTATATAAGAGCCGAATGTAGCCATTGGCCTGATATAGCAATTTGGGTGTCATATATCTTGTGTTCGTTTGTTTTTTTCCATCCGAATATCATATCCCCCGGATATCTATATCCCATCGCAAGGAGATAAATTTTAGACACAACTCCCCTTGTCTAAATTTTATCCAGGCTCCCCATTACCAAAATACCCCTCAAGACATCTCTCTTTGTCTCTCTCGTTTTTCTCTTCTGCTGGGTTCTCTCCTCTTCCATCTTTCTCTCTCTCAAAATGCCATGTTTGAAGACTTCCCTTTCTACCCGACCATTGAACAACCCCATAAAAAAATTAAGCTTTGTATCTTCCATTTGAACAACACAAATTTTAATAAAAAAATCAAACTCAGCAAGATGACAACCAACAGACAATCTATGCATTCTTTTGATTGTTTTTCCGTTCCCAAACTACAACCAACAGATTTCAGTACATGACCATTAGATCTCCCATTCAACAACTTTTTTCGACAAACAAATTTCAAGAAACACAAGAACTTAAATTGTATTTTTTTTTTGGTATTTTCTAAATTATTGCCAAGGTGTTACACTTATTTTTGTTGAGATTACATCACGTTTGTCCGTACTTGAATGCGTGCATTTAGCCAAGGTTCCGACTCGGAGGTTGCACCCAAAATCAATATTCTCCCTTTCTCTATCCAACAAAGACAATCTATTATAAAACGACATGCAACTTTTGGATAAAAAATTTCAATTGGTTATTTAATTTTGTGTAAAGAAATTTACAGAATAATGTATGTAAGTGCTTTATTTTTTATCCGAAATTTGGAGGTTTTCTGCTAGTGGACTATCTTTGGTGGTGAATGATAGTACCCGAAAGGATACACATTTTCATATTTTATGATCCATCAACATACTTAATATCCAAAAATTACATTTTTTTATCGATTAATTATTTTTCAAGATGCTTAATACCAAAAATAATATAGACGTTTTGAAAAATAACAATATTCTTGCAATACAAATTGACTTTTTTTTTTTTTTTTGGATCCAGGGGTGGCACATGCCACCTCGCCCCCTCTTACCCTCTGTCCCTGCCTTTGGGCTTTGTTTGGAAGTTGGGGAAAGAAGTGGAGGAAAATGGAAAATTAAAAACATTTCCTCTCATTTGTTTGGTTTCCAAGTAGAAGGGGAAAGGAAAAGGAAGAGGGAGGAAAACAAAGTGAATATTAACTAGTACTTTTTTCTCTTATTCTCTCTCACATGAATGCATATTTTCCTTTCTCTTTCACATAATCAAACAAAAGAAACAAAGATGATGATTTCTTTCCCATTTCTTTCTCATTTCTCCTTTTTTTTTTTCTTTTTTTTTTCACTTCTTTTCCCAACTTCCAAACAGAGTCTTAGACACGCTAGTTTACATCATAAGATAACGATGGTACACCACCAATTATTACACGAGAGTTCACACCAACTAAGGCTCCGTTCAGTTGTCAAGAATGTTGTGCAAAAGTAAATCCTGAGAAAATTGAATTGAAGTGAAGTAAAGGAAAAGAAAATCTATTTTTCTGTGAGTGTTCATTTGACAAAGGAATTATATAGGAAAACTAAAATTTAGTTGTTCATTTGCCAAGAAAAGAAACTTACGGGAATCTTATTTCAATAATTATTTTGAATAAAAGTTATTTTGTGAGCTATTTATTTGGGCAAAAAATAAATACATTTGAATCATCAGGTAACTCTAAAATCTGTCATTAAGAAAAAGAAATATTTAGTTTGGTTATTAAGCCAGTTGACTTTTTTTTTTCTGTATTCAATTTTTTGTGGATTATTAGTTCATCCGGACGAAAGAAATCAAAAAAAATAATAATAATGATCGAAACTCAATTTTTTTTTAATAGAGATAAAAATAAGCCAATTTTTTTTAATACTTATTTTTGTCTTTACTCAAAGAATTTTGAGTTTTGATCATAATTTTTTCTTTTTCGATTTCTTTCGTCTAGACGAACAAATAATTGACAAAAAATTGACGCAAATTAACAAATGCAATTAAAAATTGAATAAAAAATTTCAAATGGCCTGCTTATTTGGATGCTTAAAAGACAAATAGATAAAATAAAATAAAACCAATTTTAACCAACGGTAATTAATTGGTTGGTACAAATAAAACGAAAGACTGATAACAATATTAAAAACACACATCCGTAAAACCAACATATTGATTATGTTGCCTATATTTATAACAAAAAACAAAGGAAAAAAATGGAGAATTGTACGAAATAAGATAAATAAAGGAGTGAAGGAGAACGTTGGCGGAAAAAACTTGAGAATGAAGGGAGGATAGAACTTTCCTGCAACGCGAAATTCCATATATTTTGTAAGACCTGTTTTAAGGGAAAGTAAGTCCTGGTGAGAAAATCAATTTCCAAGTTCCTATTATTTTTCTGGTAACTGAACACTAAAAATATGTGGGAAAGCTAACTTTCCCATCTTTTCCCATCTTTTCTTGACAACTGAATGGGGCCTAAACAATAGAGTATTTTGGTTTCCCAGGTTGAGTTTGATTTCGTTTTCCTTCTTTGGGAATCCTAATTTTTGTAGGATTTTTTACCTCAAATATGGTCGGCTACATATATATTCCCTAAAATAAAGGGAATAAATGACTACACAAACAATCAAAGAAATCCTACCGGGAACAAAATAAAAAAAGGAGCCTTGCCTATCAAGACAGCCAAAAACATCTGTAAATACAAACAAACACATACTACCCCAAACCCTAAACATATCGTGATCAACAATGGAGTCCAGCAAAACCCTAAAAAGAAAAAGAAAGAGATCGACAATGGAGATTTGCCCGTGAATCGCCAATCAGTTGATGCTCAAAGAGATCCAAAAGGGTTCTAGCAAGAACGTAGTGTCTTCTCCCCTATCAATCAATGCAATTTTAAACATGGTGGGTGCAGGATCAACGGGCGATACCTTAGAGCAAATATTGGGCTTTCTTGGATTAAATAACGTCGATGAAATCAATTCAAAATCGAGACAAATGATGGCAGTGGCAGCAAGTCGTTGTGGTCGTGGTGGGTCCTCTAAAAACGCCCATGATTGTCCGATTTTAACTATGGTCAAAGGAGTTTGGGTCGACGAACGTTTTCCTCTAGTTCCTAAATACAAAAAGGAGGTTCTAAAAGGTATTTTCAAGTGTGAAGCCAACAATGTTGATTTTAGAACTAAGGTAATATTTCTCTCACGGATTTCCCTAGGCTAATATGCATTTTTTCTATAGTTTATCGTTATATTTCATAGGACTTACTAGATTGTTAACCACCAACTCATCTAAAAGCAAAAGCTAGCTTAAGCTATTAGATAGAGGGGTAAACAATTGTCCACCACCAACTCATCTAAAAGCTTAAGCTGTTAGATAGATGGGTAAACGATTGCCCACATATTCAAGCAAAAAATGCGTTTTTTCTTACAAATATCTTTTGTGTTCTTGTTTAACACACTTTACGTTTTAGATAATTTTGGCCTAACACAAAGGTAAATATGTGAAGTTACTATAAGTATGATAACAACAGCAAGCCCCACCATATTTCCACATGTTTTTGTAATTCATTTTGACCAATATTGCAACATCTACGCAGGCTAATCAAGTGGTAGATGAAATTAATTCATGGGCTAGTACTGCATCGAGAGGTCTTATAAAAAATATTCTCCAACGTGGGTCTGTATCTCAAGAGACAACATTCATTGTCGCAAATGCTCTCTACTTTAAAGGAATTTGGGACTCAGACTACAAGTTTGATGAAGAGAGGACTACAAATAGAAAATTTTATCTTCTCAATGGGAGTAGTATTTCAGTTCCGATGATGACTAGCAGTGAAAGATACTATTGTGAATCGTTTGATGGATTCAAGGTCCTTAAAATTCCATACCAAAGTGGGAAACGTAACAATTTCTCTATGTATTTTTTTCTTCCGGATGAGCGAGATGGGTTGCAAAATCTTATTGAAAAGTTCAATTCCAATTCCGGTTTTCTAGATGAGGAGTACTTCGAGTTAACGAAAAAGGAGCTTGACGAATTTTGGATCCCGAAATTTAAATTCTCATTCAATTTTGATGTTTCCGAGGTCATGGACGACATGGGGGAATCCTTGTCTTTAATTAAGAATCCAAGAGACTTGTCGGAGATGATTCACAATTCAGAGAATGTCCCATTCTTTATCTCAAACATGTTTCAGAAAGCTTATATTGAGGTAGATGAGAAGGGCACGGAAGCTGTAGCCATTACTAGGTTTCGTATGGCACCAGGTGCATGCCGTCGGCCAAAAATCAAGAGTTCCAGCTTCGTGGCAGATCATCCTTTTGTATTCATGATCAGGGAAGAGCGATCAGGTTTAGTTTTTTTTGTCGGAGCAGTAGTCAATCCAATCTAGAAGATTGACTAGTTTTTTGTCCTTAGAACCTCTATGGTTATTGTCTCTCTAGTCTGGGTTATCTATGTGTTTTGATTAACTCGAGTTTCGATATGTTAAAGTTTAAACTTCATGGTTGAAATTTTCTTTATAATAACTCGTATATCCACTTCAGAGCTCTGTGATCGCGAAAAATCCTTTCAAATCCCGGTTTGTTGTTCATCAGTGTTTAGCTTGACTCCGGCTGAATGAGGGGGACACCAAGAAATTGGTGATGTATGAGTATAGCCATTGGAGAGAGGGGCTTTGAATGCCTCTGAGATTTAAAAAGCATAGGCAAGGATATTTCTCAAACTGTGATTAGAATCAACTTCCATATCATCAAAGCTTTTTTTGTTACGATCTTTCTATATTTTCACGTTCTTTGAAAAGGTGCGTACTATTCTCATTGGTGGATCCACATCTACGAGCTGGATGTAGCCATTGTCCTGATTTAGAAATTGGGGTGTTGTACCATCCGGAAATGTGATATCCTCAGATATCTATATCCCATTGCAAGGGGATAAATTTGGCTGTTGATAATGCCAAAACCTTTTTTGTTCATGCCAAACTCATTTTGTTCCTTCAAAAACTCTTTCATTCCTTGACTGAAATGCCCTTCATCTCTCTCTTCCCCCAAACCCACTTTCATCCTCCCCATCTCTCTTCCCATGTACCTTTTTCTGGCTGGGGCAAATCACTTTCACTATAGAAATCGAACTCTCCCACAATTTTCATAGATATGTCTTCCAAGTCAGATTGTTGTGGTTTTGGAAAAAGTTTTTTCAAATTTTGGTAAAGTTTTGCCAACAGAATGAACATCTTAGTGAAAGATAAGATTCATTTTCAAAATTGAACGCTACCAATTGACAATCCTAATTGCAATGATATGAGCAATCAGGAAAAAAGAAAGTCGGATTTTAGTGAAGATCAACACATATGGAGTGGGAGGAGCAACAAAAGAAGACTTTGCTAATGGGGAAATTTTTGGGTGTCGAGTGGGTACCATGTTACTGTGCTTGAGCGTGCATTCCGGCAATCCAAAACATTTTTTAAATCCGGACCGTCCAACATGTACATTTTTAGATGGCCGGAATGCACGCTTGGTATTGCCACGTGGTACCAACCTAACACTCAAAATTTTCTGTGATGGATGAGTTAATAGCGGTTAAGCACACTCTGAAGGAATCAAGTTAATTTTTTTTTTCTTTTTTTATTGAAATGGGAATGATGTTAGTCAAGAAACAACTTACCATTGATCAGCCGGCCCCGTACTCCCTCAAAACATTGACCCTTGTTTCGGAAGAGATGTTGATTCACTCAAAATGAATCATTGCAACAGATTTTTTTTTAAGTTTTGCATTCAACCCACAGTATCTGAGTGGCTACGAAGTAGTGCGACGGCAGAGCTTAAATCACTCACTTCTACAGAGATTGTTCAGGAAGCTTTACTTCACCTTAATTTCAAGTAGGTACTTGTTAGATATCTGGGTGCTTTAGCTCTAGTTACTACTTTGGCTGGGGCAAATTGCTTCCAAGGTATAGTCGTACAGAGGAAGGAAAGAGAGATGGGGAGGATGGAGATGCGTTTGGGGGAAGAGACAGATGAGGGGCATTTCAGTCAAGGAATGAAAGAGTTTTGGCAGGAACAAAATGAGTTTTTGCATAAACAAAAGAAGTTTTGGCATTATCAGCAGCCATAAATTTTAGATACAATCCCCATTCTCTAGATCTAATCCAGGCTTTCCATTACCAAAATACCCCTCAAGACATCTCTCTGTCTTCCTAGTTTTCCTCTTCTGCTGGGTTGTCTCCTCTTCCATCTTTCTCTCCCTCAAAATGCCATGTTTGAAGACTTCTCTTTCGACCCGATCATGACAACAAACCCATAAAAAAAAAAACATTAAGTTTTGTATCTTCCATTTGAACAACACAAATTTCAAATAAATAAATAAAAATTCAAACCCACCAAGCATGACAACCAACGGACAATCTTTGCATTGTTCTGATTGTTTTTCCGTTCCAAATTACAACCAACAGATTTCAGTACATGACCAACAGGTCTCCAATTCAACAACTTTTTTCAATACACAAATTTCAAGAAACACAAGAACTTAATTATTACTCCTTTTTTTTTTTATGTATTTTCTAAGTTATTGCCAAGGCAACTTTTACACACAATTTTACACACAATTTTTACTCTCTCTTTACGGGTAATATATTAGGCAGTGTTGTTGGGGTGGGTTGGTTGGGTGTGACCCTAACATTATTGTTGAGATCACATAACGTTCGTCCGTACGCGAGACTTCACACCAACGGCTGGAGATCCTCTGTCCCCCTTTCCTGTCCCAGTCTGCTGTCCCCCTTCTTCTATTGCTGCCATGTGTCCACATTAAATCTCAGCCCTCCATGCTCGCAAACTCACTCGCACTTCAATTCTCTCCCAAAATCCAACTCCATTTCCGACATCTCCATACGGCCGCCGGCAGACTACCTCAGAATGTATCACCACTAAATCTTCGGCTATTTCTTGTCTGTCTGTTCAGGATAGGGTTGGCAATGGGGACGGGGCGGGGCCGGAGACTACTATCCCCGTCCCCAATCCCCGAACCCCTCCCCCATCCCCGTCCCCGCCCCGATCCCCAATGGGGATTATTTTTCCCCCTCCATCCCCGCCCCAAACGGGGATCCAAACCGGGATTCGGGGGAAAAAAAAAAAAAGTTCTTAAGCCAAAGGAAGAAAATCGAAAAAGTTCTTAAGCCAAAGGAAAAAAAAGTTCTTAAGTACTGTATATGAGGGATATGTATATCTGAAATTCAATAGGTTTATCTGAAGAGATGAGAGCAAAGCTATATTCCCTTAGAACCGAAAAGATGGAGCTTGACAGCAAGATCTTGGAGATGCAGTCTACCATTTCATCCCTACAAGATGAACAAAGAACCATCGGGTCCGCACTAGAGGAGAAGCAAAATGAGATCAAATTGATGAGAGAGAAAGAGGTAGAAACAGACAAAGAAAATGCCCAAGTGGTAGCTCTAACGGAAACATTGAAGCAGAGGGAAGATGAGATCCAAGATTTGAAGAACCGTCTCCAAAATTCTGTTCAAGTCTTGTCTGTGAGAGAGAGAGAGAGAACCTGGTGAAGTGGTGAGTCGGCGGCCGGCGAGTGAACGGCGGCTGTGGACTGCGGCGGCTGTGAGAGGAGGCTGAGGAGTGAGAGGAGGCTGAGGACTGAGGAGTAGATGTCGGCTGTGTTGTAAACTTAAATCAAACCCTAAATAAATATTATATATATATATATATATATATATATAGGAAGCCGATCTCCTAAGGGATCCCTTAAACAAAATTTGGTGCGGACTTGGCCCTTTTTCAACTTTCCGGATCAAATTTTGATGATCCGAACCGCTCAATGTTTTTAAAATGCATTTTCCAAGGCCTACGCGGAAAATCTTCAAAAAAAAATACCCGGAAGGGCTTGATCCAAACAGTTTTCGGTAAAACTGTACATATATACAGTTTTACCGAAAACTGTTTGGATCAAGCTCTTCCGGGTATTTTTTTTTGAAGATTTTCCGCGTAGACCCTTAAAAATGCATTTTAAAAACATTGCGCGGTTCGGATCGTCAAAATTTGGCTCGGAAAGGTGAGGTCCGCACCAAATTTGGTTAAGGGATCCCTTATTAGATCATTATCCTATATATATATATATAAAATAATAATAATAAAATATAAAACGGGGATTCGGGGACGGATCGGATCGGATCGGATTCGGGGCGGGGATACACTACTACCCGTCCCCGATTCGATCCCCGAATTTTTTTAAAAAAAATCCCCAAATCCGACCCAATCTCCAAACAGATCTCCAAAATGCCAATCCATTCGAATCGGGGAGCAGATCGAGGACGGTCGGGTCGGGGAAATTGTCATCCCTAGTTCAGGATCTTCCTCTTTGTCCCGACCTTCCATAGCTCAATTTTGATACCTTTCTTAGTTTTTTCTTAATCCACCAAAATAAATGCCAATCTGCTGTCCCGACCTTCCATATCTCAATACTAGAATTTTTAGGTTTCATAGGTTGAGTTGATTTCGTTTTCCTTATTTTGATTACTTGAAGTGCTAGTCTTTTGGAATCCTAAATTTGTAAGATTCGTGTCTATCTTTCTATAATAAAAGCGGCACTTTAAGCAGGTCATGTTCTTGTGCATCCTTATTCCATGTGACCAATAATTCGGTGTCACTATATTTTTGGGGTGCTGGACTAGCTGAATCTTCAATACCCTCTTCACTACCAATCCCCTCAAACCTATAACATGCATCAAATGAGGCCTCAAATTGTAACTCCTCTAAGATGCAATTGGGTCCATCTAGGAAGCAAATAGTACTACAAGTGACTGATAAGTTCACAAAAGTTTTTTGGAAAGCTATAGAAATTGTCACTGTCAATATTATACTAGTGAATTGCCCATTCTTCACGCCTGAATCTCTTTCTAAGATATTTCATTTGAAGTGAAAATTCAACTTACACCTTTCTCAATTAATCCTTAATGGCCTAATTCTCCCGTCGACAAGCGGTGATTCCAATTAAAGCCAGAACAGCTTTTCTCCCTTGTGCCCTCTTAACCAATTTGTAGTAAAATCTATACAAGTAATCAGGAACACACAAAGATCTACCAACTAGTAAATGGATGTTTTTAACTAAAATGGTAAAAACCTTTGTTTTTACCAAAATAGGCAAAAATCCAATAGGTACACGATTGAATTCCTCGGACCTCTCTTTTCTTCGTTGTAACAATTCCAAGACAATCTCTATCTCCAACCAAATACAGTTTCAATACCCTCTTCACTACCAATCCCCTCCAACCTAATATCGTGCATCAAACGAGGCCTCAAATCGTAACCCCTCTAAGACGCAATTGGGTCCATCTAGGAAGCAAATAGTACTACAAGTGACTGATATATAAGTTCACAAAAGTTACTTGGAAAGCTATAGAAATTGTCACTGTCAATATTCTACTAGTGAATTGCCCATTCTCCAGGGTTCGATTCCCGTAAGCACTCATTCCCCTCCTCAAGTCCCCTAGGATAGACTAGATTAGGATTAACGAATGACCAAAAAAAAAAAAAAGAATTGCCCATTCTCAGGGCTGGCCCAGACTCATATAATAAATTTTAAAAAGTTTCCTTTTGTTACCAACGTGCTGTATTGATGCGTTGGTCTCCTGTGGTTTGTTAAACTCCCGCATGACACTACTAGTGACTGACTTTTTGAGCTTCTCTCTTTTATTCGGAAAAGAAAGCTTTTATTCCCAAATGTTTTTTATAAATTTCATGTTTCTTTTTCTTTATCTCACCCCTCTTATCTTCCTAAAGAATTTACCATGTAACATTCCCAACAACTGAAACTGAAAGTAGTCAGTTATTGCCACTGGGGTCAGGGCTGGCCCTAAGCTAAGGCAAGCAAGGCCGCCGACTTAAAACTCCCGAATTTTGACCAAAAATTAGGGTCCCGGATAGGTACACTTAGATATGTAGTTATATTTAATTTATCGCTTATAAAATCAATAAGTCAGCTAGCCAAGTGGAAAAAGGTTACTTTTCCTATCCAATAGGTATACAATTCAATTCCTTGGGCCTCTCTTTCCTTCGCCATAAGAAATTTTTTTTTCTCTCAGAAACTCGCAGATTCAAAAGGATATTTTTTGATTGGTGCAAAATATAATATAACCAAAAACTAGTTTTAATTCAAAAAACGAAATGAATCATGGAAAAAAAAAATATGGGAACTATCATTTTGTGGTAAGTTTTATTTTCATTTTTTTAACAGAAAACATGAGGCTAATTTTTCACAAATACATCTTAGACCCCGAAAATCTCAGGGCCAACCTTTTTTTTTGTTTTCATTCGTCATTTCTAATCTATTACATAAGGGAGGGGAGAATGGGACTCGATCCCTGGATGCAGTGTGGGACATCCAAGAGCTCTACCGCATGAGCTAGCCCCCACTTGCCTCAGGGCCAACCTTAACAAGGCTATTGTCTAATGATTTGGACTCTGTAGAAAATTTTCAAAATGCTATCGTCCTGACCCTCATCCGTGTTTTATAACTAGTGTAGTATAGGGGATTGAACTATAAACTGAACTATATTCATTCAAAAAAAAAAAAAAAAAAACATGGTCATAACAATTCCTAAACGTACAATTTATATCTCCAACCTAACAACCAACGACAAGTGGTGGCTAGCTCATGCGGTAGAGCTCTTGGATATCCTCCACTGCATCCCGGGATCGAGACCCATTCCCCCTTCCCTCGTGTAATAGATTAGGAATGACGAATGACAAAAAAAAAAAAAAAAAAAACACCTAACAACCTACGTGAACTTTAATGTTAATCTCTCCTCACTACCAATTACAGTTTCATTACCCTGTTTAGGACCAATCACCTCCAACCCCTTCAAGAAGCAATTGGGTCCATCTAAGTAGCAAATACCACAAGTAATTAACTCACAAGTTTACGGAACTTTCTTGGAAAGCTACACAAATTAATTGCACCGTCAATTTCCTACAAATGAATTGCCCATTCTTTACGCTTGAATCGCTTTCAAGATAGTTTTATTTCAGGTGAAACTTACAAATTAAGGCAGAAGATAACGGAAGAAGCTCTAACATACTATTAAACTAATTAAAATGAAATAGGAACTTTATTTTATTTTTTTTGGATATCGTGAGAAGAAATTAAAATGAATATGTATGTATTTGTGAAGAAATTAATCAATTGTTCATTTTCCTTTTGTCACTGTCAATATTCTACTAGTGAATTGTCATTCTTCACGCTTGAATCGCTTTCAAGATGTTTCATTTCGGGTGAAACTTACAAAGGCACAAGATAACGGAAGAAGATGTAACAAACTACTAAACTACTCGCATTAAATACCGGTATTTGAGTGTGTCACATAGTTTATTTGGCCCACTTGATACCACATTATTAGGTGGGTGAATAAAATTAATCCAATTCAAAACAAATATTTATTGAAATGCAAATTTAAAGTGAAACCCCATCTTTATTACCAATCGGAGCCACAGTGGCAGAGACACATTATTGCCTTTCTAATGTAGGCTGCTAGAAGTTAAAATTTATAATTTTTTGTGTTATCCTTGCAATAAGCTTCACAAAATGATGCTCCAATGGCGTGCTACTTGGCATAGGAATATTGGCTATACTGAAATTAGGTACTGGTTCAAATTCAATTGTCTTGGTCTTGGCTCACAGTAGAAGTTAAATGGTGATGGCCTGAAACGTAAGTGAGAAAAGTTAAAAGGTTAATAAGATTCCCAATTGGAATATCTCAAGCAATGGTTAAGGTCAAGGTCTGAATAAGCAGCTCCCTCACACACGGAGCTCCCGCATATGCGGGGTCTAGGGAAAGGTTGATGGATACAGCTTTCTCCCTTGGAAACAGCTCAAACTCGCGACCTTTGGATACAGCTCTCATACCTCAAGCAACAAACCACTGAACCAGTGAGCTTGATTGTGTACGTGTCTTATGGACCAACTAATATATATACCAACAAATTAGAGGCCCCATTACAATTTTTGCTTACGGCCCCGAACCCGAAAATTTCAAACAAAACAAACAAGGTTACATCAATGCTATATAAGTTCACAAAAGTTTCTTGGAAAGCTATAGAAATTGTCACTGTCAATATTCTACTACTGAATTGCCCATTCTTCACGCTTAAATCGCTTTTTAAGATATTTCATTTGAAGTGAAAATTGAAAAGGGAGAAGATAATGCAAAAGAAGAAGATAACAAACTAAATAAAATTATGTATGGACAAATTAATTTAATTTATTTTTTTTGAAATTTGTATGACATAGTTTACAAACACCTCTAAACTCTATCAAACTAGACAATCAATTGTTCATTTTTCTTTCGTAAAGTCCAATTGATCATATGCAGCTGCCTCACATGTTGGGGAAGTAGTATCATCTATAAACTAGTTGAACATATTTTGTAATCCTCATTTAATTTAAAATTTTCTTTAATACTCCCTCTGTCCAATAAAAAATATCCAGTTTTACTATTCACATCTCTCATAGTTTTTATAACCATAAAAAAATAATATGAATTACAACAGTATAGGCAATTGCTTGAGAGATGTGATAAAGCAAGCAAGGCGGCCAACTTAAGCTCCCGAATTTTTGCCAAAAATTAGGGCCCCGGATAGGTACACTCAGGTATGTAATGTATATTTAATATATCGCTTATACGATTAATGAGCCAACTAGCCAAGTAGAAAAAGCTTACTTTTCCTATCCAATTAATAGATACATGATTCAATTCCTTGGGCCTATCTTTCCTTCTTCATAAGAATAGTTTTTTTTCTTTCAGAAACTCACAGTTCCAAAGGGATATTTTTTTTATTGGTGCAAAATATAATATAACCAAAAACTAGTTTTAATCCAAACAACGAAATGAACCATGGAAAAAAAAATATGGGAACTATCATTTTGTGGTTAGTTTTATTTTTATTTTTATTTTTTAACAGAAAACATCAGGCTCCAATTTTACAAATACGTCTTAGACCCCGAAAATCTCACGACCGGCCTTGACGGAGCTATTGTCTAATGATTTGGACTCTGTAGAAAATTTTCAAAATATTGTGGGCCTGACCCTGATCCATGTTTTATAACTAGTGTAGTATAGGGGATTGAACTATAAATTGAACTATAATCATTCAAAACAAACATGCTCATAACAATTCCTAAACATACGATTTATATCTCCAACCTAACAACCAACGGGAAGTGGTGGCTAACTCATACGGTAGAGCTCTTGGATGTCCCCTGCTGCATTCGAGGATCGAGTCTCATTCGTCTTCCCCTCATGTAATAGATTAGGAACGAAAAGAAGAAAAAAAACTAACAACCAACGTGAACTTTATTATTCTCTCCTCACTAACAATTACAGTTTCATTGCCCTGTTTACTACCAATCCCCTCCAACCTATACCATGTATCAAACGAGCCCCGCCTCCTAAATCCCTTCAAGAAGCAATTGGGTTTTGTTAGAGAAATCACCACACAGACAATAATGGAATATGAAAACAGTAAAGAAATCAACACAAGAATTTAAGTGGTTCCCCAAAATCAGGTACCTCCACGGGAGTGAGCGAGTCTGTTATTATGATAAAGTCGGCCAGGGTTTTTGCAATAAAGAGTATTTATATGCCCAATTATATTACAACTCTAATATTCCGTACCGTATGGCTCACTCTGACAACAATTAAAACCGTGATGGGACAGATGCCGAGCTCCACTCCGCTTCGCTTGGTCGCTTCGCTGCTCTCACTCCACTCTGTTCTGCTCGGCATCTGGCCTCCACAAGTTCCAACAGGGCCATCCAGGGATGGAGCAATAAATTTCACTATGTAAGGGCAAATTTTTTATTTTTCGAAATACTTTGCAGGGACGAGCCTATATAATTCACAGGAAAATATATTTTTCTATATAATTCTCGAGGTCTTTTTTTTTCCTTGCAGGGGCGACCGCTCCTACTGACTCCCCTCTAGGTCCATCTTTGGGTGGCTGGGTCCATCTAGGTAGCCAATACCACAAGTGACTGACAAGTTTACGGAAGTTTCTTAGAAAGCTATACAAATTAATTGCACTATCAATTCCTACTTGTGAATTGCTTATTCTTCACGTTTGAATCGCTTTCAAGATGTTTCATTTCGGGTAAAACTTACAAAGGCAGAAGATAACGGGAGAAGATCTAACAAACTATTAAACTAATTAAAATGAAATTGGATTTTTTTATTTTTTATTTTGGATATCGTGAGAAGAAATTAAAATGATTATTGTCTGTATTGGTGAAGAAATTAATCAATTGTTCATTTTGTTTTTGTAAAAGTTCAATATGCCATATGCACATCCATTCGAGTTGGCTCGTTGAATTTGAAATTTTTCAGAAATTTGAGAGCAACTTTGTTCAGCTGCCTCTCACATGTTGGGGCAAAAATATACTAGTATCATCTTTGGTTAGTGTTTTTTTTTTACCAGTTATCGATCTGATCTCGAACTTTTCATAATCATAAAACATATTATGAATCACAAATATAGGCAATTTCTTGAGAGATGTAAATAGTAAATGAACAATCTTTATGGAACGGGAAGTATATAGCATTAGTTGGGGAGGGTTTCCCAAAGCTCAAATCCCGCACATGGGCGTTATAACCCTTACGACCCGTTTGGCCGTTCACTTGTATGGATAGAACCAGAAATGATGGGGAAATCTATTTAGAGTTTTGTGGGCCGGTCCTATAAACATGTGTTATATGTTGGTGCAAAAATCCGGGAGTCTTCGGGAAACTGAACTTGTTGATGATGGAACTTGCTTCGAGGCACGTTACTATGTCGCTTTCCGAAAACAGTATTCGCCCCCACCGTTTGGTGGCCTTCACTCTTCAATGTCATCTTCATTGGTATGGCCTAGAACTTACTCTCAACTATCTCTTTTTTTTTTATAAGGGGAAAATATTATTACCTCGACAAAGGGTACATCGAGAAGCCAAACTTTCGGCACATAGCGAAACGAAAGAGGCAAAAAAAAAAACATCCAACGAAAAGTTGGACCAAAAGAACATAAACAAAACAAAAGCTTCTGTGTGAAGACAAGAAATACTGAAACATGAAGCCATCCATCTTCAAGCCACAACAGAAAGATAAACTTCCAGCACCCAGCTACAGCCCCATTATCCACGTTCACACACTCCACACCCCAGCAGACCCAAGCCTCCACAATCAAATTTTGATTTTTCTAATTCCCTCCAAGCATCTTTTAAAGTCATCAACACTGTAATTCTTAACATCATACTTCCCTTTAATCCAAATGGCCATTCTAGTTTTTGAAAGCTCAATAACTTCCTCAACCTCCCAAACTTTATTATTAAAAACAACATCATTCCTGCATGTCCAGATTGACCAAATAACCGCATAAAAACAGGCCAACCAACACAATTTTTCCAGATTCTTATAACTAAAGCCATTCCAGAAATCAAGTAGGTGAATTAAAGATGCAGGGCACACCCAAAGTACCTTCCACCAACACAAAATTGCAGACCATATGCTCCAAGAAAAATGACAGTGAAGTAAGAGGTGTAATGAGGTTTCAACAAATGTGTTACAAAAGGGGCAAACAGATTGGGAATTGCTAATGATACCTTTATTGGCTAGCATTGCTCTGGATGCCACACAATTCTGAACTGCCATCCAAGAAAAAAGCTCCACTTTAGGAGGGCAAATGTTTCTCCATACAGCAAAGAGGTCCTTGTCTATCTCCCTCAACTCACATACACTCCAACCCCACATAATAATTAAGCTTAATTCCTAACACAAACATGGTCATAACAATTCCTAAACGTACAATCTGTATCCCCAACTTAACAACCAACGTGAACTCCAATATTAATCTCTCCTCACTACCAATTATTGTTTCATACCAACTCCCTCCAACCTATTGTTGGAAAATATTATTAAAATATAATATTTTAATTAGGTTTGAATGTCAATTGATTGATATAAAGTCGAGTATTTCCAGGGTCACCTGTTCAATGTGGACCGACGCGTCTATTATGAACAGTTGTATTCCTTCCTTGGTGACTATTCCGAATAGTCACCGGTTAGTCTATATACATTGCATGCTTCATTCATTATTAAGTGTTGATTTTTCTACACTTTCATTGAGTCAGAATCTTTTCATTGGAGAGAGTACAAACACAAGTTTGGTTCAACAGACCCACCGATTGTAGTGCTGCTTTTGTGGGGTGTTCGATCAAGTAGTGCTGGGAGATAGACGTTCATGCAAACCGTAAGCACCGTAGCGGAGGCAAATCTATCTTAAGTTTAAGTACAGAGTGTAACACTTGCCTTGATCACCATTTTGTTCTCATTGATTTTCAAGTTTCGTGTTTCAATTTTATTGCATTCGTATTTTCGGTTTATTGCATTCGCATTTTCGATATCACAAAAGTAAAGATATTTTCCAACACCTATCACATGTATCAAACGAGGCCTCAAGGTCCTAACCCCTTCAAGAAGCAATTGGGTCCATCTATGTACGTAGCAAATACCACAAGTGACTGACAAGTTAATGGTAGTTTCTTGGAAAGCTACACAAATTAATTGCACTATCAATTTCCTACTAGTGAATTGCTCATTATCCATGCTTGAATCGCTTTCAAGATGTTCATTTTCCTTTTGTAAAAGTCCAATATGTCATATGCACATCCATATCGAGTTGGCTTGTTGAGTTTGAAATTTTTCCCAGAGCAACTTTGTTCAGCTGCCTCTCACATGTTAGGGCAGTAATATACTAGTATCATCTATTGGTTAGTTATTGATTAGTTAAACAAGTTATAAAATTCTTTCATATGAATTGTTCTTTAATACTTCCTCCGTCCCATAAAGAATGTTCTTTTTCACTATTCATATCTCTTATAAAAATTGGCCACATGTTTTTTTTTTTACCTCTTATCGATCTGATCTCGAACTTTTCATAATCATAAAACATATTCTGAATTACAAATATAGACAATTTCTTGAGAGATGTAAATAGGAAATGAAGAATCTTTACGGGACAGGGAGTATATAGCAGCGGTTAGGGAAGGATCTCCCAAGACCAAATCCGGCACATGGGAGTATAAACAGCTTCCCCACGACACGGAGCTCCCGCATATGCGGGGTCTGGGGAAGGGTTGATGGACACAACCTTCTCTCTACAAGCAGAGAGATCGTTTCCGAAAATCGAAAACGTGCAGTTTTACCATTGTGCCAGGTCCGCTCCTCAGGTTTGGACTAGACATGGCATCACAAATTATAGAGGCCACATAATACTCATCCACAACATGGAATTGCAAATATTCCAAATCGGTAGATTAGTCAAGGCGTGAGGTTGGGTTTGATAGTCCAGCTAGCCTACCTAGTTTAAATCATGCTCCGCGGGAGAGAGAAGGCATCGTTGGAGTTAGTTGGCGTGAGCAGTGCAAGCATACAGAAGCACAAAATTAACACGAGTTAAAACTCGTCAATTCACGCTTGCACAAAACATTCAAGGCTATTCTTCTGCTTGGTTCTCTCCTCTTCCATCTTTCTCTCCCTCAAAATGCCATGTTTGAAGACTTCTCTTTCGACCCGATCATACAACAAACCCACAAAAAACATTAAGCTTTGTATATTTCATTTGAACAACACAAATTTCAAATTAAAAAAAAATTCAAACCCACCAAGCATGACAACCAACGGACAATTTTTGCATTGTTCTGATTGTTTTTCCGTTCCAAATTACAACCAACAGATTTCAGTACATGACCAACAGATCTCCAATTCAACAACTTTTTTTTTTTTTGATCAGCAAAAGAAATTTATTAACTCATAACACAAAGTACAAAGTTAATAGGATCTCGGGTACACCGGCCTGACCACCCAAAACCCTCATCTCCTAACCACGTGGAGGAAACTGAATTGGGCCCAACAGGCTGGGTCCAATCCAGCGGGAAAGAAAAACCCAAAACAGGCCCTATAGGAGCAGCCTAACCACAACACTAAAACCCTAAACCAATGGAAACCACCCCACACCCTAAACAGCCGCACTCCAACACCACCCATCACCGCAGGACCAGCAGTCCAGCCGACATCACCACGAGCAGCAACTCCAAACGCAGCGCCACCGACACGCCCACAGGCATCGCACCTCCAACAAAAGGAGCACCAAACGATCACCGATGACCACCAACGGCCACACACCCGGGATACCTCCTGAAGGCGACGACGAAAAGAGAGATCAGATTTGCTGCCGCAATAATGAGCCAGAACCGCCGACCACCACAACCATACCAAACATCAAAACAGCAGATCACGCAAGGATGATAGCCGCCATCGCCGTCAGGGGGAGCGAAGAGGATTCGCCACCGCCCATCGACAAAACGAAACCCACCGCCAGCCACAACATAACCACAAGCCGTTAGGCCAAGAACCGATATCATCCAACAACGACGACCGGCGTGGGAGAGGTTGTCAAAGCCGATCAGCCGTTAAGCAAAAGATGGGGATGAAAGAGAAGGAAATGGCGAGAACGGGGGAGGAAAGGGGTGGAGGAGAGATAAGGAGGTAGAGAGGAGGGGAGGAAGAAAGCCCGGGGGGAGGAGGAGAGGCCGCTCCCCCCCCCCAGGCGGCGGAGCCCTAAAAGACTATCGGGAGGGGTAGAGAGAGAGAGAGAGAGAGAGAGAAACCTTGGATCCCATCACTTTCCTATTTCAACAACTTTTTTCAACACACAAATTTCAAGAAACACAGGAACTTAATTATTTGGTCATGATGACCTTATTTCAAGGATTACCTCAGATCTGCGAACCTGCTTTATCTCTTGGAGAAGAGTTAAAAAATCTGATGAGAATTGTTTGCTTTGCCATGCTTAGAGAATTCCGGTTTCCGTTTTTTATTTGTAGTGTCATAGATGGCATATTACATATGTTTTTTCTCTATAATAAAAGCGGCACTTCAAGCAGGTCATGTTCTTGTGCATCCTTATTCCATGTGCCCAATAATTCGGTGTCACTATATTTTTGGGGTGTTGCACTAGCTGCATCTTCAATAACCTCTTCACTACCAATCCCCTCGAACCTATAACGTGCATCAAACGAGGCCTCAAATTGTAACCCCTCTAAGACGCAATTGGGTCCATCTAGGAAGCAAATAGTACTACAAGTGACTGATTAGTTCAAAAAAGTTTCCTAGAAAGCTATAGAAATTGTCACTGTCAATATTCTACTAGCGAATTGCCCATTCTTCACGCTTGAATCTCTTTCTAAGATATTTCATTTGAAGTGAAAATTCAACTTACACCTTTCTCAATTAATCCTTAATGGCCTAATTCTCCCGTCGACGAGCTGTGATTCCAATAAAAGCCAGAACAGCTTTTCTTACCTTGTGCCCTCTTAACCAACTAGTAAATGGATGTTTTTACCTAAAATGGTAACAACCTTTGTTTTTGCCAAAACAGGCAAAAATCCAATAGGTACACGATTCAATTCCTTGGACCTCTCTTTCCTTCTTCATAAGAATATTTTTTCTCTCTCAGAAACTCACATTTCAAAAAGGATATTCTTTTGATTGGTGCAAAATATAATATGACCAAAAACTAGTTTTAATTCAAAAAACGAAATGAAACATGGAAAAAAACAAAATATGGGAACTATAATTGTGGTAAGTTTTATTTTTATTTTTTTAACAGAAAACATAAGGCTCCAATTTTACAAATACATCTTAGACCCCGAAAATCCCAGGGCCAACCCTTTTTTTTTAGTCATTCGTCATTTCTAATCTATTTCATGGGGGAGTGGAGAATGTGACTCAATCCCGGGATGCAATATGGGACATTCAAGAGCTCTACCGCATGAGCTAGCCATCACTTGCCTTAGGGCCAACCTTGACAAGGCTATTGTCTAATGATTTGGACTCTGTAGGAAATTTTCAAAATGCTATCGGCCTGACCCTGATCCGTGTTTTATAACTAGTGTAGCATAGGGGATTGAACAATAAACTGAACTATAAACATTCAGAAAGAAAAAAAAAACATGGTCATAACAATTCCTAAACGTACAATTTATATCTTCAACCTAACAACCAACGGCAAGTGGTGGCTAGCTCATGCGGTAATGCTCTTGGATATCCCCCACTGCATCCTGGGATCGAGACCCATTCCTCCTTCCCCCATGTAAGGAATGACGAATGACAAAAAAAAAAAAAAAACACCTAACAACCAACGTGAACTTTAATATTAATCTCTCCTCACTACCAATTACAGTTTCATTACCCTGTTTACGACCAATCCCCTCCAACCCCTTTAAGAAGCAATTGGGTCCATCTAAGTAGCAAATACCACAAGTGACTGACAAGTTTACTGAAGTTTCTTGGAAAGCTACACAAATTAATTGCACCGTCAATTTCCTACAAGTGAATTACCCATTCTTCACGCTCGAATCTCTTTCAAGATAGTTTCATTTCGGGTGAAACTTACAAATTAAGGCAGAAGATAACGGAAGAAGCTCAAACATACTATTAAACTAATTAAAATGAAATAGAAACTTTATTTTATTTTTTTTGGATATCGTGAGAAGAAATTAAAATGAATATGTATGTATTTGTGAAGAAATTTATTTGAATATGTATGTATTTGTGAAGAAATTAAAATGAATATGTATGTATTTGTGAAGAAATTAAAATGAATATGTATGTATTTGTGAAGAAATTAATCAATTGTTCATTTTCCTTTTGTCACTGTCAATATTCTACTAGTGAATTGCCATTCTTCACGCTTGAATCGCTTTCAAGATGTTTCATTTCGGGTGAAACTTAAAAAGGCACAAGATAACGGAAGAAGATGTGACAAATTACTAAACTACTCGCATTAAATACCGGTATTTGAGTGTGTCACATAGTTTATTCGGCCCACTTGATACCACATTATTAGGTGGGTGAATAAAATTAATCCAATTCAAAACAAATATTTATTGAAATGCAAATTTAAAGTGAAACCCCATCGTTATTACCAATCGGAGCCACATTGCCTTTCTAATGTAGGCTGCTAGAAGTTAAAATTTATAATTTTTTGTGTTATCCTTGGCTCCTTGCTACAATATATTTAGCAATAAGCTTCACAAATTGATGCTCCAATGGCGTGCTACTTGGCATAGAAATATTGGCTATACTGAAATTAGGTACTGGTTCAAATTCAATTGTCTTGGTCTTGGCTCACAGTAGAAGTCGAAGGGTGATAGAAACCTAAGTGAGAAAAGTTAAAAAGTTCATAAGATTCCCCATTGGAATATCTCAAGCAATGGTTAAGGTCAAGGTCTGAATAAGCAGCTTCCTCGCACACGGAGCTCCCGCATATACGGGGTCTAGGAAAGGGTTGATGGACACAGCCTTCTCCCTTGGAAACAACTCGAACTCGTGACCTTTGGAAACAACTCCCATGCCTCAAGCAACAAACCACTGAACCAGTGAGCTTTATTGTGTGTCCTATGGAACAACTAATATATACACCAACAAATTAGAGGCCCCATTACAATTTTTGCTTAGGGCCCCGAAAATTTCAGGGCCGGGCCTGTCCCTACAAGCAGAGAGGTCGTTTCCGAAAATCGGAAATATGTAGCTTTACCGTTATGCCAGGTCCGCCCTTCAGGTTTGGACTAGACATGGCATAACAAATTATAGGGGCCACATAATACTCATCCACAGCATGGAATTGCAAATATTCCAAATCGGTAGATTAGTCGAGGCGTGAGGTTGGGTTTGATAGTCCAGCTAGCCTACCTGGATTAGCTCGATCTGGTCCATACATATAATCAAACAAAACAAACAAGGTTACATCAATGCTGTACGATCTCCAACCGCAGTGTCAAATTTCAACACTGCTATCAATTCTCTCCGTCTTGCGCACGCCTCAAACGGGCCTAAAAGTCTTAGACCCTTATTGAAGAAATTGGGTTCATTTATGGGGAAAATACTGGTACAAGTTACTCATGAATGATGATACACATCCATTAAAAGAGTGTAACCATAAGCACCTAGTGTATGGTCCAGATTGTGTCACCTCATCGGCAACCGTAACGTTTTTTTAGTTTTTCGTAACTTTTCAACAATATGATTCATAACATTTTGGTGTGTCTCATAACTTTTATAAATAAATAAAAAAATCGTAACTTTTGCTACGGTGTGTATCATACACACCTAGGGGTGTGTATCGTAGACTTTTCCCACAGTCTATTTTTGCAAAATAATAGAATATCAGTATGCCTAAAATTCTAACAATTCCTACATCATCTCTATCTCCAACCGCAAGTGGAGTGGAGTGCGGTTGGTGCCTCCCTTATACTTCCATGCACATGGGCAGGGTTCAATTCATGCAAGCACCCCTTCCCCTCCCCTAGACCCCTAGGATAGAGTAGATTAGGATTAACAAATGGCCAAAAAAAAAAAAAAATCTCTATCTCCAACCAAATACAGTTTCAAACGCCTTTTCACTACCAATCCCCTCCAGCCTATAACATGCATCAAACGAGGCCTCAAATCGTAACCCTCTAAGACGCAATCGGGTCCATAGAGGAAGCAAATAGTACGACAAGTGACTGATAAGTTCATAAAAGTTTCTTGGAAAGCTATAGAAATTGTCACTGTCAATATTCTACTACTGAATTGCCCATTCTTCACGCTTAAATCGCTTTTTAAGATATTTCATTTGAAGTGAAAATTGAAAAGGGAAAAGATAATGCAAAAGAAGAAGATAACAAACTAAATAAAATTACGTATGGACAAATTAATTTAATTTAATTTTTGTGAAATTTGTATGACAGATTACAAACACCTCTAAACTCTATCAAACTAGACAATCAATTGTTCATTTTTCTTTCGTAAAGTCCAATTGATCATATGCAGCTGCCTCACATGTTGGGGAAGTAGTATCATCTATAAATTAGTTGAACATATTTTGTAATCCTCATTTAATTTAAAATTTTCTTTAATACTCCCCATGTCCCAGAAAAAATATCCAGTTTTACTATTCACATCTCTCATAGTTTTTATAACCATAAAAAAATAATATGAATTACAACAGTATAGGCAATTGCTTGAGAGATGTGAATATTATAATGAACAATATTTATAGGACAGAGAGAGTATATAGTAGCAGTTGGGGAGGGTTCCCCCAAGCTCAAATCCGGATACATCATACATGGGTAGAATAGCACTTAGCCCGGTTTGGCCATTCAGTTGTATGGAAAAGGATGAGGAAACCTATTTTTTTGTACTAACTTTTTTTGTGTTCAGCTAACAAGAAAGTTTTGAAACCCATAAATTCAACTTTTGAGCGAAGTTCCTCCAAATGTTTTTGATAAATTTCATGTTTCTTTTTCTTTATCCCACCCCTCTTATCTCCCTAAAGAATTTACCATGTGACATTCCCAACAAAGGAAACTAAGAGTACTCAGTTCTTGCCACTGGGCTCAGGGCTGGCCTTAAGCTAAAGCAAGCAAGGCGGCCAACTTAAGCTCCCGAATTTTGGCCAAAAATTAGGGCCCCGGATAGGTACACTCAGGTATGTAATGTATATTTAATATATCGCTTATACGATTAATGAGCCAACTAGCCAAGTAGAAAAAGCTTACTTTTCCTATCCAATTAATAGGTACATGATTCAATTCCTTGGGCCTATCTTTCCTTCTTCATAAGAATAGTTTTTTTTTCTTTCAGAAACTCACAGTTCCAAAGGGATATTTTTTTTATTGGTGCAAAATATAATATAACCAAAAACTAGTTTTAATCCAAACAACGAAATGAATCATGGAAAAAAAAATATGGGAACTATCATTTTGTGGTTAGTTTTATTTTTATTTTTATTTTTTAACAGAAAACATCAGGCTCCAAATTTACAAATACGTCTTAGACCCCGATAATCTCAGGGCCGGCCTTGACGGAGCTATTGTCTAATGATTTGGACTCTGTAGAAAATTTTCAAAATATTGTGGGCCTGACCCTGATCCATGTTTTATAACTAGTGTAGTATAGGGGATTGAACTATAAATTGAACTATAATCATTCAAAACAAACATGCTCATAACAACTCCTAAACATACGATTTATATCTCCAACCTAACAACCAACGGGAAGTGGTGGCTAGCTCATACGGTAGAGCTCTTGGATGTCCCCTACTGCATTCGGGGATCGAGTCTCATTCGTCTTCCCCTCATGTAATAGATTAGGAACGAAAAGAAGAAAAAAAACTAACAACCAACGTGAACTTTATTATTCTATCCTCACTAACAATTACAGTTTCATTGCCCTGTTTACTACCAATCCCCTCCAACCTATACCATGTATCAAACGAGCCCCGGCTCCTAAATCCCTTCAAGAAGCAATTGGGTTCTGTTAGAGAAATCACCACACAGACAATAATGGAATATGAAAACAGTAAAGAAATCAACATAGGAATTTAAGTGGTTCCCCAAAATCAGGTACCTCCACGGGAGTGAGCGAGTCTGTTATTATGATAAAGTCGGCCAGGGTTTTTGCAATAAAGAGTATTTATAAGCCCTATTATATTACAACTCTAATATTCCATACCGTATGGCTCACTCTGACAACAATTAAAACTATGATGGGACAGATGACGAGCTCCACTCCGCTCCGCTCCGCTCGGTCGCTTCGCTGCTCTCACTCCATCTTTGGGTGACTGGGTCCATCTAGGTAGCCAATACCACAAGTGACTGACAAGTTTACGGAAGTTTCTTGGAAAGGTATACAAATTAATTGCACTATCAATTCCTACTAGTGAATTGCTTATTCTTCACGTTTGAATCGCTTTCAAGATGTTTCATTTCGGGTAAAACTTACAAAGGCAGAAGATAACGGGAGAAGATCTAACAAACTATTAAACTAATTAAAATGAAATTGGATTTTTTTATTTTTTATTTTGGATATTGTGAGAAGAAATTAAAATGATTATTGTATGTATTTGTGAAGAAATTAATCAATTGTTCATTTTGTTTTTGTAAAAGTTCAATATGCCATATGCACATCCATTCGAGTTGGCTCGTTGAATTTGAAATTTTTCAGAAATTTGAGAGCAACTTTGTTCAGCTGCCTCTCACATGTTGGGGCAGAAATATACTAGTATCATCTTTGGTTAGTGTTTTTTTTTTTACCAGTTATCGATCTGATCTCGAACTTTTCATAATCATAAAACATATTATGAATCACAAATATAGGCAATTTCTTGAGAGATGTAAATAGTAAATGAACAATCTTTATGGGACGGGAAGTATATAGCATCAGTTGGGGAGGGTTTCCCAAAGCTCAAATCCGGCACATGGGCGTTATAACCCTTACAACCCGTTTGGCCGTTCACTTGTATGGATAGAACCAGAAATGATGAGGAAATCTATTTAGAGTTTTGTGGGCAGGTCCTATAAACATGTGTTATAGCTTGTAAAGTCCGGAACAAATAATGCGCATAGTTCACTAGGTCCTGGATATAAGTTTTACACTTTTTCTTCCGAAATTACCCCCATTCTGAAAATTAGAATGTACATTTTGAAAATTGGAATGTACATTTTGAGTGTTAAAATGTACATTCTAAATTCTAAATATACGGTCGAAATTCTAAAATGTACATTCTAAATTTTAAATATACGGTCTAAATTTTAAAATGTACGGTCTAAATTCTAAAATGTACATTCTAAATTTAGGGTACCCTAAAGTTTAGGGTACCCTATGAAAGTGCTTAAAATCCTAGATTACCCTATGAAGTGCCTAAACGGTTAGTAAAAACAAATAGTAACGACGAGAAGGATGGGAAAAAAAGTAAAATCTCCAACCATATTTGTGCCCCAGGACCTCTCCAACAATAAATTTTAGCCCAGGACCCGGTGGGCCAAAATTCCAAATAATAGGACCGGCCAATAGATTTCTAAAATCTATTTCCCTATAACTTTCTTAGTGTTCGCCTCATAAGAAAATTGTAGTACTCATAATTCACTTGCCTGCAAATATCTTGCAATAAGTAAGAAAATTTTAGTTTTCCAGCAAAAAAATTTGTTAAGAGAATACACCGGAAAATAAGAAAAGTTAAAAGGTTCATAAGACATAAACAAGTCAACGGATTCACACTTCACAGTGTATTTTTCCAGCGTAAATTCAACGGGCACATGCAGGGAAGACATAGATATCAAAAATTTCAACGGATTCACACTTCATAGTGTAAAGATTAATACGCTTGAGATTCTTGTTCAGATTTTTAGATTCAGCAAAGATTGATTTCCGAGTACGGTTTCAGTAAAGGAGCACATGGGTGGGGACTCTCTCCTTCAGGCTTTTACTTCAATGAGGCCAAACTCTAATAAAGCCATCACAGTGAATAGCCACCTACGGATTCTGATTTCCGAGTACAATTTCAGTAAAGGAGCACATGGGTGGGTGGGGACTCTCCTTCTGGCTTTTGCTTCCAAACTCTTGTCGGAGGACCATCACAAATTCCAAACTGAAAACCCAATCTATATATATAATACCACTTGGAGCCAGAGCCAGTTTATTGCCCTATGTACCACATATGAGTCTTACTCTTACCCCTAAAGCATAGGATACAAATCATCACGAACTGAAAACCAAATTGAGTTGTGTGTGATTGATCATGGGCTCATCTTCCATGAATACGAGTGCACCAATTACTTTCTTCGTTTGCTTTGTCATCTCCGTTGCAACATTCCACATTTGCTTCTGCAATGGAATTAGCAGCAGCAGCTTCAATCATACTCATAATAATATCACTTGCTTCGAAAATGAGAGGGAAGCCCTTGTTAAATTCAAGCAAGATTTGATAGACCCTTCGAACCGGTTGTCCTCTTGGGATACTGTGGATGATTGTTGCCGATGGGCCGGAGTTGTCTGTGACAACCTTACCGGTCATGTCCACGAGATCCGCCTTCACAATAATGAACCTCATTATTATTCGGCAGGAAAGATAAGTCCATCTTTGCTCGATTTGAAGCACCTCCAATATCTGGATTTGAGCAACAATAAGTTTGATGGGGCCTCCATCCCTAGCTTTATTGGCTCTATTGCAACTTTGAGATACCTCGACCTCTCTTGGGCGGAATTCAGCGGAACCATTCCTCCTCAACTAGGAAACATCACCACAATCCGTTACCTTGATCTTGGATATAACTTCGGACTACGTGCTGGAAATTTGCAATGGCTTGCGGGTCTTGTTTCGCTACAACACCTCGATATGAGTATTGTAGACCTCAGCAAAGCGTTGGATTGGCTACAGGTGACGAGCAACCTCCCTTCATTGGTATTTTTACACTTGTCTAATTGTGGACTCGAGTATGTGGTTTCTCCTTCTTCAACTAACAAAATTAATTTTACATCACTTGACAGCCTCCACCTCTCCTTGAACGATCTTGGACCATCTATTCCTGGATGGATACTCGGTCTTAATAATCTAGTCTCCCTCGATTTGCATGAATGTAGCTTTTCTGGTCCACTTACTTGTGGTCTTCAAAACATGACTTCTCTCAGAGTTCTTGAGTTGAATTCTAATTCTTTTAATTCCTCGATACCAAATTGTTTGTATAGTTTAAGCCATCTTGAGTCACTTAACCTCTACGACAATAGTTTGCAAGGTGTGATTTCAATTTCAATTGAAAACTTGACTTCGCTTGTTAGCCTTGACTTAGCATCCAATCAACTTCAGGGGAGTTTGCCAACATCACTCGGAAAACTTTGTAAGTTGAAGAACATTTATTTAAACCAAAACAAGTTTTCCGGGGAGGTTGCAGACGTTCTCATAGGATTTTCTCAGTGCAAGTCCCACGTGTTAGAGGTCTTTTCATTACCGAGCAATCATCTTCTCGGTCAATTGCCAGATGAGCTTGGTCAATTAGAAAGTCTATACTCATTTGATATCAGTGAGAACTCCTTTTCTGGTCCCATTCCAGTGTCCATAGGAAGATTATCATCCTTGGAATGGTTAGATCTTTCCAATAACAAGTTTAATGGGACCATTCCTGGAAGTTTTGGGCAACTTGCAAAGTTAGAACACTTGGTTGTACACGATAATACGTTGGAGGGAGTCGTCTCTGATGTTAACTTTGCAAATCTCACGAGATTGCGTCGCCTAGATGCTGGAGGAAACAGTATAACTCTAAAAGCAAGTGAGAATTGGGTTCCCCCTTTCCAAGTTGAAGAATTGAATTTGGACTATTGGCTGTTGGGCCCACAGTTTCCCTTATGGCTTCCATCTCAGAGAAAGTTGATTGCTTTGAGCATAGCCAACACAGGAATTTCAAGCTCCATTCCTGCATTGTTTTGGCCCATTTTTTCCAAATTACTTTACGCAAACCTCTCTCGTAACCAAATTTGTGGAGAGATTCCAAGCTTACCCAATGTTGATCAGGATTCTTATTCTGTGATTGATCTTAGTTCCAACCACTTAAATGGTTTGCTGCCACTCGTCCCCTCTAATTTGGGATGGCTAGATCTTTCGAATAACTCTTTTTCGGGATCTATTTACCACATGTTATGTGGTAAGGGAGAGGAACTTTACCAATTGTCCTTTCTGAATTTGGGAAATAATCATTTGTCGGGAAATATTCCTGACTGTTGGAAGCATTGGCAAGAGCTACAAGTTATCATATTGGAAAACAACAATTTGGTGGGTGGCATTCCAAGCTCCATGGGACAGCTACAGGGCCTTGAATCATTGCACTTGCGGCACAACAACCTCTCAGGGGAACTACCCCAGACTTTGCAAAACTGCTCGTCTTTGTTGTTCATTGACCTTAATGAAAATAGATTTACTGGAAGCATACCACCATGGATGGGCAATGCATTGTTGCAATTGGTAGTTCTGAATCTGCGTTCGAATAACTTTTGGGGCGACCTTCCATCTGAACTATGTTGTTTAAGCTCTCTTCAAATCTTGGACATTGCATTTAATAATATATCGGGTCACGTGCCAAGATGTTTTTCCAATTTCAGTGCCATGGCAGAAATAGACAATAGCTTAGTAGATAGGTTCTATTACACAAACAAGGTGGTTTTAGCATATACCCACGAATCTGATTTTCGAGATAATGCATTTTTGGTGACCAAAGGAAGAGATGTTGAATATAGCACCACCCTTAGACTGGTGAAAAGCATGGATCTTTCTGGGAATAAATTATATGGAGAGATTCCGGAGGAACTCACTAAACTTGTGGGGTTGTGGTCATTGAATTTGTCTGGCAATCATTTAACAGGAAGAATCCCAAGAAATATTGGTGATATGAGACATCTAGAATCCGTTGATTTCTCACGAAATCAACTTTCTGGTGTAATTCCTTCCAGCATGTCGAGCTTGACATTCTTGAGTCACTTGAACTTGTCATATAACAATTTGACAGGAACAATTCCATCAAGTACTCAGCTTCAAAGTATGAATGAATCTAGTTTTCTTGGCAACAAGCTTTGTGGGCCGCCCCTCCCAAGGTGCAAGCCAAACAAGGCAATCGCTCCTAACGTTGCACCATGTGGAAGCGAAGAAGAAGGAGACGGATTTTCGGAAGCGTTGTTCTTTGCAACCGTAGCACTTGGATTTGCAGTTGGGTTTTGGGTTGTCTTGGGTCCTTTGATGTTCAAGAGGTCTTGGAGAATTGCTTATTTCAAGGTGATAGAAGACATTTGGAACAAAGTGTGCGATTTCTCTTTTGAATGTCGCTATATGTTTCGCAAACGAGAATAGTGATTGTTCTGTGTTTGGTTTGTTTTAATGTTTCAATATAAGGCAATGGTGTTTGAGTAGTCTGTCTAGAAGATAATAGCGGTGGATCTTTGAGTGTTATCCTTTCACTGTCTCCTATGGCTGTAATATGCGATAGTGTGTGTCCAGTTGTGTGTCATGTTGTAATAATATTGTACTGTGAGTGTTGTGTGAAGTGTTGTGTGAAGTGAAAGAAAGTAAAGTAAAGTTGCGAATATATTTGTTGCTCTTTTTGATGTAGGCTAGGCGTTCCCTTATGTGTTCCGGGTCTAATATCGTATGCTTCGATAAATATGGTTGGAATGTGAAAATATCTCAGCAAATTCAATCACAATAAATAAATGTTCCGGGCCAACAAGAAGAATCAGACGACCATAAATATATAATTAGCTATTATTATGCTTGATGCGATTAGCTTGAAACTTCATCCACAATTTTACAAGTTTACCTCTAGCTGATGTAAAGACTTCAAGCAGGAATTGTTTAATTTCAAAGTTCAAAACATAGAACTATTGTCACGAAGTAACTATATTAACAAAAGAATAACTCATTGTTATTGGTTCAGAATCTTTGTAAAGACTTCAAATAGGAATTCTTTGTATTGAAAGTTTGAAAGACAAATAGTTTTGTCGCAAAGTAATAATATATGAACGAAAGAACAACTAATTGTTATTGGTTCCACATTTTTTTTCACTTAAGGGTCGGATACACCCATTATGTTTATGAGTTCCAAGTGATTCACTAGCCAAGAATATTTTGTAGGCTTTAATGCTTTATTGCCTATCTTACAGTTTGCCACTCAAGTTGAAGGTCAAAATACCTGTTCCTCCGCATCCTCTAGGCTCTAAGCCCATACTTCTGTTCAAAGCTTGTCAACCACACTCTCAAATAAATCACTGGTATCATCCATTCCCCAAGCTATAGATATATGAGGGCATCGATCCTGTGGTCAAGAACCAATAAAGAGCAAAACCCCGTCATGACAACAAAAAATAACGATACAATTATTAATTCAATTAATTGAGCAATATGAATGGCCGTGTGAAAAATTAAGAAAAATAGTAATCCCAACCTTACACAATTCAGGAAGATTGTGCAGCTTGTAAACCTCATTAGCACCTAGAATCTGCTTCTTTATCTGAAACAAGCCACAATAGAATTATTTATCACTAGCAGTAAAATTTCATTAAAAACTCGCGTGACTTGAAGTAGATTGTAGTAATGCATTTCTCGAGAAATTCATGAGACATGAAATTACCACATAAAACGACAGTGTTATTTCTTTTCTTTACAAGAAGGGGGGCGAAGCAACAAAGAAAGGTCATTTGTTTAGTAGTATATATAGTCAAGTGTGCTAAAAACACAATATCGGTCCAAATCAAAATAGAGGTCCACAACCATTATCTAAAGGAAGATTTAAAATTCACCCAGGGAAAAAAAAAAAAAACCAAACCAAACCAAAACCTGGCCATGGCAGCAACTTAGAAACTATTTCATAGTGATGAGTCTGATGACAACTGAAAAGAGGCGTAAATGACAGTGTCAAAGTAACAATAAATGGCTCGTTTTCACCCTGAGGATACACATTCTATAGCAACTACTATATACATATTCCAATTCCGGTGTTTAATCTGAGATGTAAGGGGTATGCTTGTCCTTGGAATATAACTTGTGCATCAACTTGTCCTTTCAAATCCCACACAGAAAATGGACGAACCTCTGAATGAGGGGAAAAAAAATCACCTGAAAATGTGTAATGTATTGCAAAAAGGACGTTGTCTAGCGGACCTCTGAAAGAAAGGAGCGTGTGCGTTCATCATTGATAGTTGATACGCTCCTCCCACTAACTAACATGAATAAAATATTTGATCGCATCACAACAATGGACAAAGATAACATCATTGACACAAAAAGTTATGTAGCATTATCATGCTTGGTTATTGAACTGGAACATAATAAGTTGGACCTATCTTACCTCCACTGAAACGGAAGCTTTGTCAAAGCATTGCCACCACTGAATAGATTAGATGCACTCGAATTGGAACAGTCCTCCCCAAACTTACGTGGAAAACTCTCCCCATGGCACCTTATTCGAGCTTCAGATCATCAGCGCAGAGCATATCGAGTGAGATGCCTAAGTCGATAGCCTTTAAACCAGGCACAAGAGATGAGAACCTCTTTAGAAACTAGGCCAGTTCCTTCCTTGGTGCTGGAGGTATCGGAACTATAATGAAAATAAAACTTATGTTGAAGCATAATCTAATTTAGAAACTCAAATAGAAAATCGGAACCCCTCCAAACTCAAGCATCATAAACCAGACAAAAACAGTAACTCTCGTTATCCAATTTGGCCTTTGACCCCACTATTTGGGTTACTCCTTAATGGTGCCTTAAGAAATGCGAGGGAACGAACAAATGCGTTAATAACATCTTCAATCTTTACAATCTAAATAAAGGTCGTACCCATTGCACAAAGCTCCCGCGTATGTGGGGTTTGGGGAGGGGTTGATGTACATAGCCTTACCCTTGCAAACAGAGAGACTGTTTCCGATAATCAAACCCCTAACCTACAAGCCACAATGAGGCAGCTTTAACGCTGTGCCAAGTCCGCCCTTCAATCCTTACAATCTATTTTTTCATAAAAGTTAAGTATGAATTTTGTTACAACTTACAAGCTTCATCAGATATGAACCACTCCAATGGTCCATCATGAAATTTTTCCCAAACTTCCAACCTATACCAAAAACCCATTTAACCCATTTTTACGAGAGAGAATTCTTCCAAACCTTGAGCTTTTAAACATTTCATCAGATACTCTTTTTAAATGAAAACAAGCTTATCCACAAAATCTTCATTCCCCAAATGTGGTGAAGAACCTGCTTCTTGCTTGATTCAAGTAAAATTTAAGTTGTTCCTTAATTACTACCACCTTGGTGAAGGATTGGAAGCACATCTTTTGCAATTTCCTCATCAAATTTAAACACCCTCGACGGTTTGATCATTTGACAAATTATTGGAGATGCCTAATGTCTCGAATGGGCAACAAGCATAGATTACGAACAAACTGTTAAAGTCAAATCCCAGCTTTGTAATTAGACGCTCAAAAGATACAACACCCCAATTGCATTCTAAAAGCAGCAACTACACATCTATAGAAACGGTGAATTACCTGGGATGCAAACATGTAAAGCATAAATTCCTTCAACGTCAGGGAAGCTCCGAACTAGACTCGACTGACCAGCTCACCGATAATCTTGTGAGCCTTCATTGTCAAAATGCCAAACACTTGGTGGGTCATAGGCTTCGGATTGTAATTGAAAAGGATTGGGATCGAGATTCCTTAATTGTTACCTAGAGAGTTGGGGGGAGTGAGGAGGTGGAGGCAAATGGTTTAACGCTTGATGACTGGAACTGGTGGCTGATGGAGGGAGAATACCAAAATCCGTATCGGAGTCGAGCAGCTGTCCCCGCCGTACGACGCCCTCAGTGATTCGGCCAATCAACCAATTTACGCTCTCCGTTCAAACAAAAAAAACAATTTACGCTCAGTTCCCGTTTTCAGCGAATTTGCTGAAAGCAATTTTTCAATTTTGTCCTCTCTTTTCTTGGGCGGGTTATTTCCACACTCCAAATTATTAGTATTCGGAAACGTCACTAAAAAACAAAAGAGGGAGTCTGGACAATTCGGATGGTGTGAATATCAATTACTACCTTCTTTTTTTTTAAATATACAAACACACCCTTACTGTACTACCTTTTTTGTGTTTATTCCTTTCCCAAATTTTTTTTTTATTATGTGTTTTATTCCTTTCCCAAAAAGTTTGGGTAAAAGGCATAACTTTTTTATTTTCCCGATTCTTCTCGTCGAGACGAATCAATAATTACTAAAAAAATCGATTCAAACAAATGCAAAAAAAAAATTTTGAATAAAGACAAATCCAAAAAATGTCTTCGAGTATAGCCACTAAAAACGAGAAACCCGGTAATAAATAAGAATCGGCTTTTTAAATTCTATAATTTATTAAATGGATAAAAAAAAGTCAGTTGTTAGAATTGAATGTCGGGTAGCGAGAACTAAGGAGTTAGCAGTCACCTTATGAAATATTAAATGAAAAAAAAAAGTCATTTGTTGGGATTGAATGCTGGGTAGCAAGAACAGGAGCTAGCAGTCACCTTAACGCTCTGTTTGGTACCTTGGAAAGGAAAATAAAAATTTTCCCTCTTCCTTTGATTGGTTTTGAGAGGAAAGAGAGGAAAAATAGCTAAACTACATTGTTTTAACTAAAAATTTTCCTTTAAACTTTCCTCATTCTTTCCTTCTTTTTTCCTTCCTTTTATTTTCCTTTCTTTTCCTGGCTATCAAACATAGCGTAAGGGATTAGAGGTTACACAATCCAAAATAACTGGATTTTGTTTTCATGAACACTTTGGAACGCGAAATGTAAACATAATGGAAATAAAATGTTGTTGATACGTTGGATACTTATGAGATACGTTGGATACCTATGGATACAATGGACACATACGGAATGCATCATTTAAATGTGAAAGCGTCGTGTTTCTACCTTGTGATTATATATCTTGGCTTTGCTTCCGTTGTTGTTTCCCATAGTTCTTTGACACCCTTAATGTCCACATCATCCCATATGCATCTAGAAAAGTTAAAATATTTTTTTTCCGTTGAGTTTCCCAGTTCTTTGTAATGCTCATCCATTTATTTTTCAAGTACAAATCACAGAGCATAACTTGGAGTGATTGGATGCATGACAAACCTTTTTGAAAGCATACATTCAAGAGTTATTCATTATTCTTTGTCAAAAACTGATTTTGGAAAAACTATTTTCTATTCCTAATAGACAATATGTTTCATTAGTTAAGAGAAAAATAGTAAAACTCCGCATCTCTAATTTTTCCAGTATCATTACTTTTTTATCATGTTCATCGTCCAAAAAAATATATAGGATTGTATAAGAATATCGTTTATACACTAGATTTCTATGCAATTTGGGTTGAAACTCAAAACTGTTTGGAAATATACTAGTTTCCATAGGCATTAAAGCAATTTATTAAAGCCAAGTTTGCCTAATAAGAAGTGTTTGGAAGCCTCATTTATAAAAAAATTTCAATTTTTTTAAACGTTTATTGGCTTTTTAAATTATCATCAAAATGTTTTATAAATTTGTATAGAGTTTAGAGATATGAGCATGATGTATTTTGCAATAAGAACAGTCTTTGGAAGAGATGTGCAGAATACAAGTATTTTTGTCAAGCAAAATGAGAAGGCAAAAAGCTCCTAAAGTTACTCCAACTTTTACATATTTTTCGTCCTTATTTAATTGTGTTATTTTTGCAATCCTAGAAACTCACAATAAAATACATCACAGTAAAGTGAATGAATCCAATGAGTTCACAAACCATCATCATATTTGGTTTTTCGGTCGCCGTCGAGATTGATTTTGGCACCATCGAGTTTGTTCTCTTGAAGGGTTACTAGTTTAGTTGGGTTGATCCGTCGCCGTCGAGATTGATCGGTTTCGAAGAGACCTCATGTGACGGTGCTTTTGGATTTCGAAGAGATGCGTGAATTGGTTCCCACTTAATGAGCAGAAAAAAGATTGACTTAATTGATTAGGGATTGTATAGATTAGAAAAAATTTGAGCTTCCGTGAACCCCTCAAGAAATCAATAAGAAAACTCAAATATGGTATTATCCATGAAAATGATAACCAATCCCTTTAATTAAGGGAATATGAAACGTGTACCCTTCAAATTAGGAAATATAACTTACCTTAATGTGATTGCATTACCGGATTCAGTGTCTTGATTTTTTGTTCTAATTAGTTAGTATTAGAATATATTACTACTATAGAATATATACTACTAAAATATTAAATAAGGGCAAAATTGTCCGAACAAGATATTACAGAATGAAATCATAAGTATTCAAATCTCATAGGATGGAATCACAATGATAATTTTGATATAAGATGTCTAATTAAAATTCTCTATTTGGATAGTCTCGACCAGAAGAATCGGCAAAAGTAAAAAATTGTACTCGGAAATCTCAATTTTTTTAATAAAGAATAAAATAAGTAAAAAATCCTGTCTTTTTTTTTATTACTTATTTTTGTTGTTAATAAAAAAAATATCAATTTGAAACGTAGTTTTTACTTTTTCAATTTTTATCGTCGAGATGAACCAATAATACGCAAAATAAATTTGATGCAAAATGCCAAAATTAATAAGCAAAAAAAAAAAAAAACTTCAAATAATGACGAAAAACCAATAATCATTGTGTGTTCTTATATTTTGTTAATTTTTGCCAACCAGGGGTTTCCCGCCGGGTGGAAAAACCCTCAATTACTACTTCCCGCCAAAACCAAAACCTAGGTTGAAGAAAATGTAATCTCTCTCTTTCTCCTCAATTCCTCCCTGCAAATCTCTCTCTCAGACGGCGCCGGAAACAGAGGCCAAGCAATGGACATCAGCGAGGAACTGAGGGCAGAGCACAAGCAAGCATTTCGCAAATTCTTCGACCGAGATGTAACTTCACTTCGATCAAGCTCTCGTGTGTGTTTAAATTACTCCATCTGCCTCAATTTGTTTGCTTACCACGAATATCCGTGTCATTTTTAAACGTTTATGACTTCTTATTTGTAGCGTTTTTAAAGTTGTTGAAATTTTTGACTTATAGAACTAAGTGACATCAATCAAATAAAATTCATATTGCATATAAAAATGAAAATTATTAGAGTTTTCAAAAAACATAACCATAGTGAGCAAACAAATTGGGACGCCGGGAGTTTTAAAAAGACATAACCGTTGTGAGCAAACAAATTGGGACGACGGGAGTATAAACTATCTTGGATTCATCTTCTGCAACCACTTTTTATGTATACATGTGTTCACAATCCAAGAAATTGTTCAGGAATGGAAGTACATTTACACCCACAAGATAAAAAACATGATGGATCACAAGCGCCGCCGCCTCATCCTCAACATATCCCATTTCTTCGCTCACGAGGAAGGTCAATTGGCTCGCAGGTACATAGTTTTGTATTAGCTGGTTGTAGAAATCTGAGATTTACTCTACCTTTTATTGTTCAGATTTGTAATGTAATTTTGCTCCTATGACCAGGCTGCTCCAAACTCCAGGTGAGTACATGCAAGCCCTATGCGATGCGGTGACGGAATTCGCCCGCAGCCTTGATCCCAAGTACTTGAAGGAAGGGGAGCAAGTGCTTGTTGGCTTTGAAGGGCCTTTTGTGTCGCGCCGTGTTACCCCACGAGATCTCCTCTCCAGCTTCATTGGTTCCATGGTCTGCGTTGTGGGGATTGTCACCAAATGTACATTCTTTTCCCTCATTTTGGTTTTCCTTTCCCACTTAATTGTGTTTGGTATATATGTTTGTTAAGGTGTTTGAAATATTGGGGCTTGGTAATAAAGTTGATGGTGCAGCCAGTGTGGAATTGATGAAGTAACAATGTTTACTACATAAGTACTTTACTCGAAAATGAAGGTTTATATGCACCTTTTTGTCATAGGATACTCCTACCAGTTATGTCTATGATGGCGAACTTGGCAGTGTATGCAATCATTGGTAAATAACAGTAGCATTTTAGGTGGATGTCATATTTAACCACTGACTATGATGAAAATTTCTAATGATCAACCATGGGGCATGAATAGCGTCAATTTATGTTGTTTATAAGGTATCTAAATTTGTCAATGGCGATTCTAATTATGTTGTTATCCACACCCTAAATACCTCCCTACGTGGTCTTGAATATGACCATGTTATAAATTAGGATGTCTCTTGCAGAGATTGATAGTTGAGCTGATACAAGGAAGTAAAATCCACTGGTAGCTTCTTCACTTTATTGCTCAATCAGTAATTCTAGATACCTAAGTCACATATTGATTTAAAGACGAATTCAAAGCATACTCTCAAATGGCTGAGAAATGGAAGGAAATCTGTTGATTCTCTGATGAGGTAAAGGATCCTTTTGAATATCGGTGGAGAGTTGCGGTGGTGACTTGGCATGGCAAAGGTTGAGGTTGGATAGCTTTGGCAAGGGTTGTTTCAGTTTTGTTTGGGTGATGTCGCATGTTTGGAAGCGGTTTTTGTTTGGGCTGTAGCGAAGGCTGCGTTGTAGGCATCAGTAGGCATATAGGGGCTGATCTTCATGTGGCTTTTGCTTTTCACGAGTCTTCATGTGGCTTTTGCTTTTCAGTGGCGGTTATTTTGGTTTTGACTCCTTTGGGTGTTTTTGTTTGGCTGCTATTTTCTAGCATTATGTCTCGGATGTTTCTTTTTCCTCTCTTTTCCTATCATTCAACCTTGGTTGGATGTTCCCTCCCCCTTCTCGATGTACCCTTATCGAGATTCTTTAATAAAATTTCTTTTGTTGATAAAAAAAAATAAAGTCACATATTGATTTATGAAATTGAACATAAAAAAAAAAAAAATAATAAAAATGAAAAAATAAAAATAAAAAAATAAATAATAATAATAATAATAATAAAACGCTAGTACTGTAGTGCTTTTCATATAGTTCCTCTCATACCCTTTATGATGATCTAACCAACTGGCTAGTTTTCCATCCTCAGGTTCTCTTGTTAGGCCAAAGGTTGTCAAGAGTGTTCATTTCTGCCCTGTAACTACTGCATTTACTACTCGTGAATATCGAGACATTACATCCAATAGGGGCTTGCCCACGGGTTCTGTGCATCCAACGCAGGTAATCTATATTTTGCTTTTGGCCTCTTAAATTCTTTTTCCAAGATATGGTGTATTTTAAGTGGTTAGTATTTCCAGGACGACAATGGCAATCTGTTGGTGACCGAGTACGGGTTGTGCAAGTACAAAGACCATCAAACTATTTCAATGCAAGAGATGCCTGAGAATTCTGCTCCTGGCCAGCTTCCACGAACTGTGGATGTCATAGTTGGGGATGACCTTGTGGATTCATGTAAACCTGGTGATCGTGTGGCAATGGTAGGGATTTATAAAGCTCTTCCAGGGAAAAGCAAGGGCAGTGTTAATGGGGTGTTCAGGTTGGTTCGGTCAGATTCACTATCTCGTATCTGTATTAATTAAGTCCTCTGATTAAAATGCTCAATCATGTTAAATCTTTCTAGGAATGTGCTTATAGCTAACAATGTCGCTCTGCTGAACAAAGAGGCCAATGCACCAATCTACACTCCTGAGGATATTAACAACATTAAGAAAGTGTCTGAAAGAGATGATATATTTGACCTACTTGCTACTTCAGTGGCACCTTCCATAAATGGGCATTTGTGGATAAAGAAAGCAGTAATCTTGCTGATGCTAGGAGGAACTGAAAAGAACTTAAAAATGGGACCCATTTGCGAGGGTGAGTAACGCTTTATTCCTCAATGTTGTCCTTGACTGAATAAACCTGTTCCCATTTTTCCATATTGCTCAATTCAGTATCTTGTTTTTGAGTCCTCTCTTCCTATTCCTGCTTCTTTAGTGACATAAACATGATGATGGTCGGCGACCCTTCTGTTGCAAAGTCTCAACTATTAAGAGCAATTATGAACATTGCTCCTTTGGCCATATCAACAACTGGCCGGGGTTCATCTGGTGTTGGCCTGACTGCTGCAGTTACTTCAGATCAAGAAACTGGTAATGCTTTTCCATGGACTCTAGCATCTTAGGAGTTAGGACCATAGAGCAAGTTTTCTTTTTTCCTTTTTTGTTGTTTGAATGGAAGTAGTTTTCCTCTGAATAGGAGAAAGAAGGCTAGAAGCCGGTGCAATGGTTCTTGCTGACCGAGGTGTTGTTTGTATTGATGAGTTCGACAAAATGAATGACCAAGATTGTGTTGCTATACATGAAGTCATGGAGCAGCAGACAGTAACAATTGCTAAAGCTGGTATCCATGCATCGTTAAATGCTCGATGCAGTGTGGTAGCAGCTGCAAATCCTATATACGGAACCGTAAGTTGTGTCATGCGCTAATTTGAATGCCTCGATACTTGTTCTGGGTGTCCTATTGTATTTGATCATTTTCAAAACTTAATCTGCAATTCGTCTCTATTCCAATTTTACCCTTCTTTTTCTAAATTCAAATTTCAAACTCACATCGAAGACTAAAGGGTAACTTTGGCAACATGCAACTTTTAACGTGTAATGATTTTGTCTTCCCCAAAAATGGACCAATTGAGGGATGGATGGATGGAGTAATCAATATAGCCACTTTTGCCCTAAAAAATAACTCTTGCTGGGCTTAACATCTTTTGCTTTTTCTCGTCTTTGATGAATGGCAGTATGACCGTTCACTAACTCCAACGAAGAATATTGGACTCCCAGATTCTTTACTTTCTCGCTTTGATTTACTGTTTATTGTGTTGGATCAAATGGATGCTGATATTGACCGTCAAATTTCGGAGCACGTCTTGCGTATGCACCGGTTCCGCTCCAGTATAGATGAAGGTAAATGAGCAGTATTATATCTGTTTAAAAGGACTCTGGCATTTTGTATACATTTGAAAATGCTCATGTGGAGCTCCTCATATAGGTGGGGCAACACTTGATGGGAGCTCAAGGTATGGAGGGGAAGAAGAAGCTGAGACAGGTTCATCTGTTTATGTAAAGTACAACCAAATGCTACACGGGAAGACAGAACAGGGTCGAAAATGTGATACCCTCACTATCAAGTTTCTTAAAAAGTATATTCATTATGCAAAGCATAGAATTCAGCCAGAACTGACTGATGAGGTGCTGATAGTTACTCACATCACTTGGTCTTTCCTTTTAATTCACAATTTGCTTTATCCTATTCATGCAGAAGTCTGCCAAATGTATTTATATTTCCATGCAGAGTCCATTGGTGGGTGTTGGGTTTGTTTCCCTCATGCACCTTAGATTTGATAATTTTCCTAGTGCACTTTCTAATGCTGTCCATCTACAGGCATCTGAGAAAATTGTAACTGCATATGCAGAGCTTAGAAATGCCAGTTCAAATGCAAAGGTTAGCATTGAATATTGATAATCAACAGTAGCATATTAGATGCTGAGGCTCTACGGCTGTTGCTTATATTACTATGTTTTCTAATTTTAGGTTGTGGGAGGAACACTTCCAATAACTGCCCGAACCTTAGAAACCATGATACGGCTCTCTACTGCTCATGCGAAGCTAAAGTTGAGCAGACAGGTATGAGATTTTATCTCTGCTCACGTTTGTAAGCATTTGTCAATTGGAACCTATGCACTTAATCCTGAAATAAAAATTTGTTTGAGTGTCATCTTGAACCTGATGTAGCTCTAAGGGGTAGATTGCTTTTAACGTATCGGTTCTTGTTATTTGCTTCTGTGTAGTTCTCAGTATGGATTGGTCATTCATGTTACCCAAAATTTTTGATAACCTGTTTAACTGTTAACACCGGCTTCTGGATGCTTACTTTGTCTTGGGCAGGTTCTAAGGTCCGATGTTGAGGCAGCTCTTGAAGTTCTAAACTTTGCAATATATCATAAAGAGTTGACTGAAATGGAGGAGCGCGAAGGAGAAAGAGAGAGGGAGTTGAAGAGAAGACGCAAAAACCAAACAAGATCGTTGGCTCTATGATCGTGTATAGTCAGTGGTAGAGATGGAAAACTGAATTTGTGAGTGGGCGTGGAGCAGTTATTTCTCGTGGTTTGAGTTGGCATTTTTAGCCTTGCGGTTATATGGGAAGTTATTGGTAAAAGGAGGGGATTAAGTTTTTTCATTTTGGGTAATTATGGGAATAAAGTTCTTCAATATACATTTTTTTACTTTCAAATGGAACGAATCATAATACTACTCCTGGTTTGAGCAGTGGCAACTCTAGGAATTTTGATAGAATTAAAAACTAAGTCAATGAATTGCAAATCAGAGGCCCGATCAAGTCCGGGAGTCCCGAATCCGGGACTCCACCTTCCCGATATTTTTTTGACGATCCGAACCGTCCAATGTGTTCAAAAGGTGTTTTCCAAGGTCCACGCGGGAAATCTTCAAAAAAAAATACCGGGAAGGGCTTGATCCAAGCATTTTTCCGCAAAACTATAAATGTACATTTTTTGCGAAAAAATGCTTGGATCAAGCCCTTCCGGTATTTTTTTTTGAAGATTTCCCGCGTGGACCTTGGAAAACACCTTTTGAACACATTGGACGGCTCGGATTTTCCAAAAACATTTTCTAAATGCTTCAAAACGCTTCAATCCGGGATTTCCGGGATCCTTGACAGGATAATTCGTGTTGCAAATCATAAACAAAATGTTAATTTTTCATATTTTTTCTAAATTTTCAAATAAAAATTATTGTCGTGAATTAGTGTTTTGACTTTATCGACGTCAATTTAAATATTTCAAGACATTTTTAACTTATTAGGGTGAAAATACTTTGTTTCTAATTCAAGTAATAAAATACTCCTTAAAAGAAGACGCAATAGAAAATTGAACAAAGAATTTAAAAGGTGTTGCAAAATACTATGGAAGTCTGCTAGACGGTACCTTTCATGGATACGTGAATTAGAGGGTGTTTCGGAGCCATTTTTTTACTTTTCATTTTCACATTTTTTTGTTTTGGATGTTTGGGGGACTAGAGTCAAAATGACTTCTCAGAAAATGACTTTTCCATTTTAGACTTTAGAGAGGAGAAGTGAAAAAGAGGTGATGATGAGTTTTTTGACTTCTCATTTTCCATTTTTCTCATTTTCATTAACAAAAAAGACCTACAAAATGTATTTTGAACATATCTCCCAAATACTACTCCTGTTACAAAATGCATTTTGCACATTTCTCCAAAACACTTCTGCCAAATTCAAAATACATTCTGACCATAATCCAAAAAACTGAAAATGAAAAACTGAAAATGAGGCTCCCAAAACACCCGCTTATATAGTTGGAATAAATTTTTGGTTTTGGTGGAAGCAGGCTATTTTAGTAGGCTATAGGTTTTGATCTTTTAATTGCTTAGTCAAAAAATAAAGGTAGAAATACATGCAAGTTTCATCACCACTGGGTCTTTAGGGTGTGTTTGAAACTTGTGAAAGGGATGGAAAGTGAGAGAAAATAAAATCAAATAAAAGTATGAGGAAAATTCCACTATTCACAACATTTAGATTTCTTATTTTTCTCTCTCTTCTTTCTCTCCAAACCAAACAAGAGGAGATAAAAATTTTAACTTTCCTTTATTTTCCTTCACTTTCCTCAAGTTCCAAACACACCCTGTTTGTTACCAGGTTTCGGGGGTGGGATTAGGATTGTTAAGGTGGTGGGCCCTTTAAATTGTTGTTTGGTTTATTTTTTAGGTATGGGATTGATAATCCCTTGGGACTTTGAAACCCCCCAATTGGTAGGATTCACCAACCCAAGGGGGGGTTGGTATTGTTAATCCTATCCCAAGGGATTGAGCATGTTTAACACAATGGTGGATGAGTTCTTGCTGTTACTGAAACAAAATAGTTGTGCCGAGTAAACAAAATCCAAAAAAGTTGCTACCCAGTTTCTTTTTCTTTTTTTTTCGGAGTCATTTTTTTGCTGTTACGGAATCCATTCCCTTTTGTGTTGGTCATTTGCTTGCAATTTTTTGGTAAACAATTGCACACCACAAAAACAAAAAAACCAAACGATTGCACACAACAAAAAAATATTGTTCTCCATTTGAAATTTGAAAAAAAAATGACAAAAAAAAAATGATTCCAAATGAATATGTAATAAACGGTCAAATGGTTCTTGAACTCCAGTGGCATTTCATGATTTTGCTGTGATAAAAATAATGTTTCAATAGAAGGGTAGAATTGGAAACAAATTATTTTTACCCAATCCTATCATAAGCAAAACAAACATGTTATTAGTAATCCCATGATCTAATCATGTGCAAAACAAACATGTGGTCCAGTATTTATCTCCTCATTAATAATCCCATCACATTATCAATCTCAATCCCAATCCCACCTCATTACCAATCCCTCCAAAATGAAACCTCGTATCAAACGGGGCCTTAGAGTGGTGTCATGTTTTTTGGATAAATAGAGTGGTGTGGTGTCATGTTACCATTTGTTTGAACTACAAAGAAACATATGTACTTGGTAATTTTGCAGAACTTTTGTTTACTGGGTTCATTTGACCCCACTGCTTCTACACTAGTGTCGCCACTGCATACGAATATACGACATAAAGTATGTGTATGCTCATTCAAATTTTAGATTTTAAAAAAAAAATATGAAACATTTAAATGACTTGCATTAAACGTCCTTATTGAAGGTTCGAGTGCACGACTATATTTATTTTATTCAAGTAATTGAGGTTTTATAGATTTTTTTTGAGTTTTAGCAACATTCATATCGTCCAAGTACTAAATAACTCTTTTATACAAAAATATATTTGTTATTTTTAACTATTTCAACAAGGCATACAAAAGATAAATAGAGATAATAATAAAAGAATTTCACAATATATTCAAAAGAAAAATATGAGAAAATGACAAAACCATAGTAACCTAAAATCGTTTAAATCATTATTAGGGTCCCATGAAAAAAAGAAAGAAAGGTATAATAGCTCATATTTGGTACTACTTATAAGATGATATCCTAGGCCTTGTTTGATAACCCAGATTCAACACTTAAAACTAAATGAATTAAGTAATAAGTAATTAAAAAGGTTTGTTTGATAACCCAAATTCAACACCTAAAACTGAGTGAATTATAAGTAAGGAATAATTAGTCATAAATACATAATATTTTGCCACATTGAAAGGAAGGACAAAGAACTTTTGCAATTAAACATAAAGAGACAAAATTTTCCTAAAAATTTAGAATCAACTCCACTTTGTCAATCTCTATGTTCTTCTCCATAAACAACACGGAGAAAAGCAAATTGATCGGACCTCCAGAAAGTGTATAGGCTACGAATTTTGCTTGAATCCTTGCTGGCACTCTTTTGATGTTTTACCAATTACCCTTTTACCATTTGTGAACAATCCTACGCGCACACCACATACGCGTACATCAAATGCACACCATCACATCCCGATCGTCCATTTTAGGAATCGATGATCCGAATTTGAAATGAATTCTTACCGGTAAGAGTTAATTCTTACCGGTAAGAATTCATTTCAAACCTAAAACTTCGAAAAAAACTTTTGGACGGTCGAGATGTGCTGGTGTGCATGTGGTGTACGCGTCCTGGTGTACTCGAATTATTTTTGACCATTTGTAGCAGTTAGTGGCCCACCCACAATTAGTGTCAGCACCCATGAAATAGGAATCCTGCTAGGTACACTTCCGGGTTTTTGGGGTCCAAAACGGCGCCATTTTGGACCCGGGTCGCCCAAAAAAAAAAGAAAAGAAAGAGAAATTGAATTTCAAATACGCTTCCTCTTCCCCTCCCCGATATCAATCATCGTTGAGAGAGAAAGGGGGAGAAAGAAGCAGATCGACTCAAACACCACTGCCGCCACCGACCACATAGGCAAGGACGTCTCCCACCACGATTCTGAACACCTACGAGATTCGAACCCCGCGGCGGTTTGTCTCTAGCTCTCTTCGTACGAACACCGTCGCCGCCTCCACGACCCCCGACACACCACCAACGCCGCCTCTACGACCGGCGAATACAACCACAACTAATGCGGCCTATCTCTCTTTATCTCTCTCAATTTGAGTTGTTGGGTAAAAAAAAGAAGAAGAGGAAGAGAGAACAGAACTAACCTTTCGAATGGAAGAAATCAAAACCCTAGAGGGTCTGGTTTTCCTGGAACAATTCGGACTGATGGCGTTCGCCGAGCTTTGAGCGGTGGTCGGTCGGTTCTCGCGAGGTGGAGGTGGAGCCGGTGGTGATGGTGTTCGCCAAGCTTTGAGGCGGTGGTGGTGTTGGCGAACCCAGTCGCTCTTCTCTCTCTCTCTGTGTCGACGACTGAAAGGAAGAGGAGGTTTTTTTTTTTTTTTCCCTTGACCCGCCTCCAAAACGACGTCGTTTTGGAGGTTTTAAACCCGGAAGTGTACCCGGGTGTGTAACCCGGAAGTGTATGTAGCATTATTGCATGAAATAGTGCCAGCTACGCATCGTGAAAGTTTCGTACTCAAATTTTCGTAGCTTGTAGCAAAATTATACCCAACTATCTCACCAGATCAAAATTCAAAACCCCATTTTTCTAATGTATATGAATTTGTACGTTCGTATATGCATATAAATCCGTTATTAGTGACATTTCATTAAGTTTATTGGTTGGCAGAAGTGGTCGGTTAGAGGTGGGAGGTGGTTGGCCGAAGGTGCGGTAGTGATTTTTTTGAATTTTATGTTCGAAATTAAAATTTTTATAAATTAGTGACATTTTACTTTTTTTTTGTCGGTGAAAGTGGTCGGCCAGAGATAAGTGGTTGTCGGGCGGAGGTGGGGTGGTGTTTTTTTTAAAATTTTATGTTCAACATTAGAATTTAAAAAAATTAGTGACATTTCACTAATTTTTTTCGTCGCCGAAAATGGTCGACAAGAGGTGGGGCTGTGGTCGGCCGGATGAAGTCCTAAATAAGTCTATGAAATAGAATGTCTAATTAATTCTCTCTTAATTTAAAATTTTTCCGCATTTGGGAAAATATTTTTTTTATCCAAATTTAAATTGTTTTTTAATAAAGACAAAAAACTATCAAAAAGTTTAATTTTTTTTGCTTTATTCAAAATAATTTGAGTTTGGATCATAGTTTTTAGTTATTCAATTTCTATCGTCAATCAATAATCTACAAAAGTTCAATGGGAAACTAACAAATGCGATAAAAATAAGTCAAATGATTAACAAAAATTGTGTTCTTATATTTTTTTAATTTTTGCCTAGGGCGTGAATAATTTTTGCCAACCAGGGGTTTCCCGCCGGATAGGAAACCCTCAATTACTACTTCCCGCCAAAACCAAAACCTAGGTTGAAGGAAAGGGTATAGTACCGCTTTCTCTCTCCTCAATTCCTCCCTGCAAATCTCTCTGTCTCTCTCTCTCTCTCTCTACCCAGACGGCGCCGGAAACAGAGGCCAAGCGATGGACATCAGCGAGGAACTGAGGGCAGCGAACAAGCAAGCATTTCGCAAATTCTTCGACCAAGATGTAACTTTACTTCGATCAAGATCTAGAGTGTGTGTGTGTGTGTGTGTGTGTGTGTGCGTGTAAATTATAAACTATCGTGTATACTTGGATTCACCTTCTGCGACCTATTTCTATACACATGTGTTCATAATCCAAGAAATTGTTCAGGAATGGAAGGACATTTACACTCACGAGATAAAAAACATGATGCATCACAAGCGCCGCCGCCTCATCCTCAACATCTCCCATTTCTTCGCTCACGAGGAAGGTCAATTGGCTCGCAGGTACATAATTTGCCGTTGTAGTCATCTGAGATTTACTCTGCACGTTGGGATTGGGTCTACAATGTCTTCTCTACCTTGTGTTGTTCAGATTTGTAATGTAATTTTGCTCCTATTACCAGGCTGCTCCAAACTCCAGGTGAGTACATGCAAGCCCTATGCGATGCAGTGACGGAATTCGCCCGCAGCCTTGATCCCAAGTACTTGAAGGAAGGGGAGCAAGTGCTTGTTGGCTTTGAAGGGCCTTTTGTGTCGCGCCGTGTTACCCCACGAGATCTCCTCTCCAGCTTCATTGGTTCCATGGTCTGCGTTGTGGGGATTGTCACCAAATGTACATTCTTTTCCCTCATTTTGGTTTTCCTTCCCCCGTTAATTGTGTTTGGTATATATGTTTGTTAAGGTGTTTTGAAATATTGGGGCTTGGTAATAAAGTTGATGGTGCTGACAGTGTGGAATTGATGAAGAATCGGATTCATTATCTATATGCAAACACATGGGCAACATTGGGATGATTAGATAATGAAGCTTTTCCCAATGTAAAAAATAAAAAAAGACAGAAGAAGAACTTGGAGTTATCAATGAAGCTTTTCCCATTGCAAAAAGAAAAAGGGAAGAACTTGGAGTTATCACGTATCTACGGGGAATAAAATGGAGAAAATATTATGTCAATTTGCAAGTAAAGAAGTAATGTTGAGAAAAGGACAACAGGGGCCTCTGGTGTTATTTTCCATTGAATAATTGAGGTAATTCTGTGAATTATCTCCATGATGCAGACAAATTTAAAAAATCCCGGGTTTTTCTTCATTTGGTTAACGAAAGAAGGGTGCATTTTAAAATTGCTGTCTACTTCGAAAAGTTTGGTACTTTCTTTTGCAGTTTTAACTTTTGGGCCTGCAGATGGTAAAATTGGGACCAAGGCTAATATTAATAGTTGAGCTGCCACCGCTAGTTTCTCTTACCAAATGGCCCAGTTTAATTAATCTTTA
>JADGMU010001156.1:0-85491 GCA_016920895.1 Vaccinium myrtillus | reverse complement strand
CATCCATGACGCCAATCTTCTTCCTCTAAAATTTGTAAGTTTTAGTCCCTTAACATTCTGGTGAGGTTCGAGTCCTTCCAACACATCCTCATGATTATGACCAGACTCTCCAAGGTCTCTGTCCCAGTGAAATTCCAACTCTTCAACGTCGAATTTTTCTAACAGTTTAGCCTTCTTTGCATCCTCTTTGTCTTTCACGTTCTGTAGATTGTAAACCTTTAATTCACCTCTTAGCTTGCTTAAGCTACCCAATTCTTCAATTCTATGGCCATTCTCCTCGCCCACAACAAAGAATGGTAATGTTATCAAAGATGTCAACTGCCCTATCTTCATTGGCATCAATTTCCTATTTTCATCGGTATCCTGAAGATAAAAGTGTCTCAAGCTAACCAATTTGTGAAAATCTGTTGGAAGATCTTCTATAGACTGTGGTAGTTTAAGTGTTTCCAAATTGTAGAGTTTTGTGATACACTTTGGGATTTCCACGATAGAAGACTCAGAGATGTCAAGAAACCTTAAATGTTTGGACTCACGTATTGAACATGGCAACTCTTTCACACAAGATTTTACGAAACGCAGGGCACGAATACGTTTAAAATGCTTGGTGTTTTGGGGAAGATATCCGGTTAAGAAAAGAGTTCTCAATTTTTCAACATTTTCTTGTGAAATGTTTAACTCTGTTTCTTTTCGAAGAAACAACGACAAATGTTGAACATCGGGGTTCTTATTCACATCATTAGCTTCCGAAGTCAAACAGCTACCCTGCGAGACATGGATTGCAAGATCATGTACGAGATCATGCATCTTGCAAGCAATGATATTGTTATATTCATCGAGTTTCACTTCCTGGAATAACGAATTACGCAATAAAGTATTAAAATACTCGTTGCCTAACTCTTCCATTTCTAACTTGTTTCTTGAAGAAGGATGAAGATATCCTAGGGCCATCCAAAGTTGAATTAGCTCATTCTTCAAAATGACTTCGTCCTTTGGGAAAATACATGCCAGCAGATGTGCAAAGCATTGTTTCAAAGATGGTGATGGTAAATGGTCGAAACTAAGGCTCAACACTGGTAGGATGCTATTATCATTTTCTAGTAAACTCCATGTTTCACTCTTCTCAATAGACTTCCATTCTCTTTCATCTTCCTTCGAGTACAATAAACCTCCTAATGCATTTATTGCTAATGGCACACCCTTACACTTTGCTACCATTCTTCTACCGATATCCACTAGAGTTCGAGTTTCTCTTGGTCCTTCATCGGCAAAGGCTCTATTCCGAAACATTGTCCAACAATAATTCTCTGATAGTGTCGTCAACTTATGGGTGCAGGACTTGGATGTTTGCATTGCTAATAAGACTTCCTCGCTACGTGTAGTAACCAAAATTTTGCTTTCCTTTGTGCAACCTATGCCAATCAAACAATTTTTTAGCTCCACCCATAAATCTGGATTCTTATTCCAAACATCATCTAATACAAGCAAGTATTTTTCCCCATTCAATTTTTCTCTAAGCTTCCTCACTATTCCTTCCCCATTTTGTGTATCAGATTTATCTCCGGTAAGAGATTCCACCATCTCATTCAATAACCTTTCTACCTTGAAATTATCAGATACACAGATCCACATCCTATGCGCACCAAATTCCCTCAAAACTTCCGCTTTATTGTAAACTACCTGAGCAAGAGTTGTCTTGCCTAGGCCAGGCATTCCTACTATGCCAATGATTGTCGAATCACCTTCCACATCGGAGCCAAGTAACATATCTATCACTACCTTAACATCACCCTCCCTCCCCACAACTTCTGTATTACCTATAAAAGGTAGGGTCTTCCTGAATTCCCTAGGTTCATTAGAAGCACTTATGAGTTGCTCAGCTGGTTTAAGACCGATATCATTTGCTTCTTTTTACAAATTCCGTCTTCCAGCAATTTGTGGATGTTATTGACCTTATTAGCCATCTTGAAATGAAACGATAAAGGATCGTAGAGGGTGACTAGATCACGCACCTTTCCCCATATGGTTTCCTACCTCAATCTTCCTTCAAGATCTTCATAAGGCCAATTCATCTAGCACATTCTCAGCATCGCAAGTTGCAGCCTTGAGATGCTTTAGCCACGCCAGCATAGCTTTTGATGTTACTTTCTGGTTCTCAGCATCCTCCAACAAACCCTGAATGGTTTCTAACCTTTTGCAGAGCTTTTTGAGGTCTTGCTTGAAACCCCATACCGATTTAATCTGATCCTTAATCGGATCTTTTGCTAGAGAAATCAACAGTTCCAGGATTCCCTTGACTACAGGGATTAGCAATGATGCCTCAGCCATGTCTTTCTTATGACAACAGAATCAAGGACTCGAAGGAAAAAAATGCCTGGTGAACAATTAGCAAGAGAATACAAGAGAAGGGGGGTTGTGAATACAAGAGAATACAAGAGAAGGGGTATTATAAAGGCCAAGATATGAAGTTGTTGTTTTTATATTCGATGTCTTGGTCATTGCCAGCTATTTAGTTTGCCCACTGTTGACGTGAAAGCACATGGCGAGCAGATTATAATAATCTGGCGACAGATACAGAAGTAATCTGGTGAGGAACAACCATAGAAAAAAAAAGAAAAGGCTAATACGAATATTTATGGATGAGATACAGACGCTATGCTACGTGGAAATATATGTCTTTATAGAAGTTCAAATAGGACCTAACCGGATCACAATTTATGGGTTTCAACTTCAATGTTCGAAAGAAAAGTAGAAAACTAGTCGCTTAGGTGGGGCTCTCGTGACGGCATGTCCACTCAAACAGTAGCTAATTAGTTATGGCTCACCCAAACATTCCACAGCGGGTCGGGAATCCCAATGGTCATGCCCATGGGAGGTTGCTATGCTGATCTCCCCTTTCCATCCTTTTTCAGTTCAAATAAAAAAGAAAGAAAGAGAAAAGTAGAAATTTATGATGTTAATCTCATTTTTAGCCCCAGAATGATCTCACCAATCCTTTTATATTTACCCTAAAGTTTTAATTCCATCTCTTACGTCTCTCAATTATTTTCTGTGTGTTTCGGAACAATGTGGAAATGAAGAGAAAGAAAGCTTTGTTTTTCTATTTTCGAAAACTTTTTGTTTTTTCTATTTTCTTCTCCAGCCAAATTTTCTCTACTCTTCCTTTTCTATTCCCTAAAGATCCAAACAAATCCCAATTTGTGGCAACTTAGAAGCTTAGTCAAATAATCTTTCAAAATGGTATTCGCTTCCGCACTCAATTCTCGTTGGGTGCCCGTGCGCTCAATCCTCACACTAGCGAATTCTAGTTGTTTGGTGGGGTTTTGAGAGACATTTTCACGCTTTTGCTCACGCACCTGTACCCGCACGCGCGGGCCATGCTACAATGTGCACCCCTCTTTTGGGTGACCTGATGAAATTTTGTGACAACAAATATGAGTTTTTATGGGTCAAATATGAGATTTTGTGGCTGAAAATATGAAAGGGCATACCATATGCAACTTTGACAAGATCGACGGCCGAGATTGCGCCACATATGCAAAAAGTGACCCTCTATACCGGTCATCTTTATCTCATACGAAACGGCTAATACGAATATTTATGGATGAGATACAGACGCTACGCTACGTGGAAATACATGTCTTTATAGAAGTTCAAATAGGACCTAACCGGATCACAATTTATGGGTTTCAACTTCAATGTTCGAAAGAAATGTAGAAAACTAGTCGCTTAGATGGGGCTCTCGTGACGGCATGTCCACTCAAACAGTAGTTAATTAGTTATGGCTCAACAAGACAATCCACAGCGGGTTAGGAATTCCAATAGTCATGTCCAGGGGAGGTTGCTACGCTAGTTGCCTCTTCCCATACTTTTTCAGTTCAAAAAAAAAAAAAAAAAGAGAAAAGTAGAAATAATGATGGTTAATCTCATTTTTAGCCCTAGAATGATCTCACCAATCCTTTTATATTTACCCAAAAGTTTTAATCTTATTGCTAATAAGATCTTTTGCTTGGGAAAGCAACCTTTCCACGATTCCCTCGACCGCAGAGATGAGAAAAGCCTCAGCCATGTCTTTCTTATGACAACAGAAATTGGAAGCGAACAGAAATGCTTGGTGAACAGTTAGCAAGAGAGCGCAAGAGAAGGGGGGTAAGAGAAAGGGTATTATAGGACAGAGGGGGGTGCTGCGCAGCACAAGGCTGCGCAGCGTGCTGTGCGGCGGCTTTAGGCGCCGTCCCGGCATCGTTCCGACGATCGGAAACGTCCACCGCGTAGAACTCGTCAAGTACTACAACTCCACCAAAAATCAATTCGATCGGATATCGTTAAGTGCATTATCGGAACGCATATAACTTGAAAAAAAAATAGAACATATAAAACTTGAAACACTGGATGAAAACCATTAAACCCATTTTTTTCAAGTTATTTTAGTTCCGATGGGAGACTTAACGATATTCGATCGGGTTGATTTTTGGTGGAGTTGTAGTACTCGACGAGCTCCTACGCGGTAGACGTTTCCAATCGTCGGAACGATACCGACACGGTGCCTAAAGCCGCCGCACAGCACGCGACGCAGCACAAGGCTATTATATGAAAGGGCAGGTTATAAAGTTCAGTTAGTTTTTATATTTGGTGTCTAATGTTTTGGTCATTGCCAGCTATTTTCGCGGTAATATCATTTATTTTAGAGAATCCACTTCCATTTTCCCCCTCAAAAGCCGATCCACCACAACCACGATTACTATTTGAAACCCCAATTTTTTTTTTTTAATTTCAAAATGGATTCTGAAAATATAGTTTGATTACCTTTTGCACAAAAAAAGAAAAGAAAAGAAAAGTGTTTTACCAAAGTGCGCAGCGTAAGCGTGGTTTTATATATTTTTAAAAAAAAACTACATTTTGTTTTTTTTGCAAATTTCGAGGACGAAATTTGTATAAGGTTGGGAGATTGTAATATCCCATATTTTCTTAAAATGAGTCTTGAGAGAAATTTTGCAAATGTAATATACTCTAATTAAGTTTTCGTTAAAAAGTTTTTAAATTTTAATATACTCTATTTTAAATTTTTAAATTTCGAAGACGAAATTCTTATAGGGAATTGATTGTAATGCCCATTATTTTTTTTCTCCGAAAATGATTTTAACTGTGAAACTTCATAATTATTTTATTCACTATTAATTGTTTATACTTTATAATATGTAGCATTTTTCACATTGTAATATGGTACTCCTACTTTATTAGTATGGCATGGGTGCTGTGTGTGCGCATGAAACCCATACCCCTTTTTTTTTTTTTTCCCGGTACAACGGAAGTTCGAAACCCATACCCTTTACTATCTTCTTTTCATATTCCTTTTTATCTTTTGTATTTGCACATCCTGCAGTATACGAGCAAGAGAGAGGAAAATTCCCCACATGAACCTACCGACATCCCTGTATCACTTTATATTACTTTAATAAAGCAAACCCATCTTTTCCTCATCCCACTTTCGGCTAGATAAGGGAGGAGTGCCCCATTTATACTTTTGGTTCCCCACCCACTTTCCCGTTACCATGAATGTATCAGATTTTCACCTCTAGCTCTAAAAAAAGTATCTAAGGGTGTGTTCTTCAACAGATTTTTAGAACATAAAATCTCACATTTTATGACACTTCAATCACAACACATAAAATGTAAAAGTGATTTTATGAGGTTTTCATAAAATCCTCCTAAAATCTATAGGAAAACCACTACATTTTATCAGTTGGGAAAACAACTTCATTTTATCACCCCTCCACAAAATATTCATTTTATGAGATTTTCATAAAATGCACCTAAAATCTATAGGAGAACAAGGCCTAATTACCATAAGTAACTCTTTTTAATTATCATTAAGCTAAATCACATTTTTTTGTGGTTTACCTTTTGGGTGCACTTTCCTATTATAAGATTTTAGTGATTTAGGCTATTTCATAGGGTATCCTAGGATTTTAGTGCACTTTTATAATTTTCAAAAAAAAAAAAAAAAGTGCACTTTTATAGGGTACCCTAGGGTTTAGGTTTAAGTTGCACTTTCCTATTATAGAGTTTTAGTGGTTTATGCAATTTCATAAGGTACCCTAGAGTTTAGGTTTAGGCCCTTTCTAGAGTATTACAGGATTTAGACATTTTCATACGGTTTGAGGAGCTGAGGAGAGAGAGTGTGCCCATGTAGAGAGAGAGAGAGAGAGAGAGAGAGAGAGAGAGAGAGAGACGGGTGGGACAAGTCGGGACTGACTAACCTTATGAGTTCATTTCAAAATATATACTCTTGCGCTTGAATTTATATGTCGAACATCAGCCATAAAGATATTGATTATTGACACTATACTGTGAAGGTGACATTGAGACCTTATAATGTGCTGTCACTCGGCTAATATATGCGTTTTCACACCTTTCTATTTGTGACTTGAATATGCTGTCAGTTTTTATCATGTTCATACCCGTATGTTTATTTCATGGTCCATTCAACGAATACCAATTGGCATGGTTAGGGAAAGATTATCTCATGTTGACTTCAACCTCGACTAATGGTACCGACTTCGTTTTAATCTCTGATATATTGTTACTTTTTGGAAGTCCTAAAGATAATCTTGACAAATGTTGGAGTATATTTCATCAGATTAACGAAGCTTTTGATATTGGAAAACATAACCATTTGAATCTTAATGTATTTCAGCTTTTAACGTGTTCAATCATAGCCAAGAATTGTTTTTCATCATTAAAGGTTTCTATCACCACGACGGAGAGCGTCATAAAGTGGTACTCGAACTTTATGTTTGCACGCATTTGCTCAATTGCCCTATTTACATATCTGATGCACATTATTTGTCTCTTTCTTTTTTGTTTTGCAATTTATTTTAGTACATTTTGTGGAGAATTAAGTTTTGTTGTATAGTTATAAAAGATCTTACTTTTTTTATGAGGCATAGGCATGGTGGATGATCATTGGGTTGTACTTAATACAATTTTATTTTTTATATCAATAAAAGAAAGTAACATTTTATAGAAAAAAAAAACCTGAGTAAATTGTATTTGCTATATGTTAACCATCTTTTTTTTTTCAAGGGAAATATAAATTCTTAAGATTACTATCACTATCTAATCAACTTGATTTTTTACATGAACTATATTTATGTGACCTACAAAATAAACAAATCGGATTATCAAACATATGTTATGGTAGCGCACTTGAGAGGTGTGTGATAATTTCAACTAGGGTCAATAATTACATCAACTCAATGTATTTTGATTTGCCCTGTGCATATATAGCACGGGTTCATTTCTAAGTGCTAACATGAACCCGGGCTAGCATGAACTTGTGCTAGCATATATAGCATGGGTTCATTTTAAAGAATGCAAGTTTGTGCATATATAGCACGGGTCACCAATAACATATGAGAATATATATTTATCTATCTGATACTATATATTATTGCAAAGCTACTTCAAATTGTTTTGTACATAGCACGAGTTCATACTAGTTATATGAAAGGACAGGATATAAAGTTCAGTTAATTTTTTTACCCGGTGTCTAATGTATTGGTCATTGCCAGCTATTTTCGTGATAATATGATACTTTATTTAGTATCATATTACAATGTGGGTGTTGTGTGTGCACATGAAACCAATACCCTTTACTGCCTGATTGGATGTCAGATTAATTTCCAGGGTATTATATATGGAGGGGTTATAAGATAGTAGGGGGTAATAAATATGGAGAGTGACTCCACAGTGATGTAACATTTATGGAGTGGGGGATTAAGTAATACTTGGTTTGGATGATTTTGGTAATATGGGGGAATAAATAGTACTTGGTTTGGATGGTAGTTTAAATGGGGGTATAAGGATATAAAAAATGTCAAAAGACCAAATTGGCCTTGTGCATGCCCATATTACAATTTATGCGTTTGTTACTTAATCAAATACAAAACTTATTAATTTATTACCTTTGTCAACAAATAAACTATAATAACTAATTGCAAAAACTTTTTTTTTTAAATTTAAAAAAATTATTATGTTTGACAACGTTTTTTTAAAATTTGGCAAGGTATATGTTAAAATTAATTGTAATTTCCAAATACAATTCATTTTTCAAATTTTTTATTATATTCCAACACCATATATACTAAATCAAAAAATGGGCAAAAACTGAAGTGTCATAATTTGAAATGCTGCTCTCTTTTTTTTCGGCAATTCCAAATGCTGCTTTTCATGCATATATTTTTTAGTATGGTATTTTAGTATGGTATTCTTTTTTTGCCTTTGTTTCTCTTACTTTGTCTTGTTAAAACATACTTTACAACAAGTACTGCTATCCTGTTAAAAAAAAAAGTGCTACAACCAGAAAAAGAGCTACTGAGGAACCCAACTAAAGAATTAAACTAGTCAAGGTACCCAACTAAAGGATTAAACTAGCTGATGTTAGGCCAAGAAAACTTTTGGAAAAATGAAAGTGCATGGTAGTACTACTTTTTCCGTCTAATATGACTGTTTTTACACGTGAATGGACCAGGGTATTAGGCCAGGAGGGAGAGGAGAGGGGTATTATTTTGGACATTTCGGTAATTTTGACAGGGGTATTAGGGGTGCTAAATATGGACACTCATGGGTTGTCCATAAATAACACTCTTGCAGGGGTGATATTTAGTCCGAGTAATAAATAACACCCCTGCACTTTTTGTTAGTAAACCATTCTATATGTGTGGGTCCGGACATAAATAGTATCCTCCATATTTATGACATTTTATAACACCCTATCCAAACGAGCCGTTACTATCTTCTTTTCACATTCCTTTTTATTTTATTTTATTTTATTTTATTTTCACATCCTGCAGTATACGAGTAAGAGAGAGGAAAATTCCCGACATGCACCTACCGACATCCCTGTATCACTTTATTACTTTAATAAAGCAAACCCATTTTTTCCTCATCCCACTTTCGGCTAGATAATGGAGGAGTGCACCCTTTATACTTTTGGTTCCCCACCCACTTCTCCATTACCATAAACTAGCAAAAACCCGGATCTTACGGCTCGTTCGGATGACGTATTAGTTTTAAAGGGATTAAATAGTAAGGAGGATAAAATACGTCTTAAAGGGATTAAATAGTAAGGGGGATAAAATAGTCGGGGTGATTAAATAAAAATGGTGGACCCACATTGATGTGATAGTTAAGAAGAGAGGATTAAATAGTCTATGGTTTGGATGAATGATTAAAAAGAGAGGATAAGGAGGGTAGATTGTGTAAATAATTGTTAAATGACATATTTGCCCTTGCGTTTTAAATTATGAATTAATCAATTATATATGAAGTAAAATCATTAAATTTTAAAAAGATATTATGTTTTACCTGAAAACAATGAATTGAAGCCATAATATTTTTTAGTAATTTTTATATGAAGTAAAATCATTAAATTTTATAAAGATATTATGTTTTTTTTAAATCCAAAAAGGATATTACGTTCCAAACCAGGGTCCAAATCGATGTGTTTAGATTAATAAATACAAAGGCCCAAATCTGCCCGGCCCAAACAAGTGGTAGCCCATGTACAGCCGAAATCTGCTCGGCCCAAACATGTGGTAGCCCATGTACAGTTTTCTACTAAAACCTAGATCTACTTTGACGTAAAAGAAAAAAAAAGACTCCATCTTCTTCCTTCTCTCTATCAGCCATAGCCACCCCTTGGTTCTCTCTGTATCTACGGATCACCTCAATTTCTATTAGGAGATTGGATCAGATTTGGAGTTAAAACATTTTGAAAAAAAAATTGAAAATAGCATCGGAGGTGGTTTTGCATGCATTGAAAATAGTTAATTTGTTTTTTTTAAGATACTTGCATGCCTTGAATCCCTTAAAAGATAAAATGCCACAGCCCGATAAAATCACTAATTTGGACGTGCAAGAAAACTAATAAGATTGATCGGGTTGACCTATTCTCATTAAATGTGTCATTAACGGCAAGGCAATCGTTGTTTGAAAGTTCCTAAATTTTTCTTCTATACAGAAAAAATTTGGGGTGCTAATAGGGTATCACGTGGTACGCCATAGACGTATTCGAGCCGTCCAACAAATGCAACCGATTTTAAAATGTTTTAAGGCCGAACACATCCAGACTGTTGGATACATTTTTGGACGACCTAGATATACCGGAGGGTACCACATCAACCGAACCCTATTTTCCACCCAAAATCTTCTCAAATCCTCCACATGCATATAATTTACAATATCGATAAATAAAAATTAATGACAAACAAAGCGGCTTTCATGGCAATGATATTTAAAAGGTGCATTAGGTGGGAGTTATGCTTAAGTTAAAAGGAACATTGTTCTCTCGATTTCTTTAAAACGTGGAAGAAGTGGTGGATTCATTTTTAAGGAAAACATCATAACGAGAATTCTATAATCTCTCTCCCAACTTGCTCACTACTAGAAGACTCAACATCTTCTTGTAGACACCCCAATCCGGACCCTCGGAATTCCGGAACTTCCCCGAGGATGAAAATGCCTATGTGAGAGCATACAAGGTTTGATAAAAAACTTGAGGACCCCACAAATAATTTCCCAGAAAATTACCAAAACATCCCTTGAAACCCCGGAACAGCCCAAAACCTTTAAACACATGCACCTGGATTACCCTTTCAAGCACCTGGATTGACCAAATCCAGGCGCCTGGAAGGGGTTCAGGCGCTTGGATTCCATGGTTCAGGCGCCTGGATTCAATCCAGCGCGCTGGAATTGCATAGTCCAGGCGCCTGGATATCAGTCCAGGTTGAGTGTAGTTTAAGTTTGTTAGTGGGCGGGAACGATATCTTGGGGGATTTTCTTGCAGAGTTCAGTTGGAGAGGGGTGTGAGAGAGATGATTAGCCCTATATCTTACCCCCTAGGTGATCCCTCACCCTTTCAAAAGGTTCAAGTGGCTCACTTTGAGCCCTTGTTTTGCCTATAAAAACAACACCACTCCTTCATTTTCAGGGGTTGGAAAATCTGATCACTTCTTTGTTGTTACTCTGCCAAAACAATCCCAGAAATTTCAGCTCCATCCAACATCTCTCAAACCTAACCCATTTCAACCCCAAAAATCATTTCTTTCTTCACTAATCCATTCATCCACTCATCCCCATCAACCAAATTCCATCAAAGTATCCACAAACTACCCTTTGTAGCTCTGAAAACTCAAAAATCAGAAGCTACATTCTTACAAAACCCACTCAAAAAGCCATTTCAAGTCTTTTGATCACACTAAAAAGGTAGTCCTTTTACCAAAATGCTCAAGTAGACCCTGAGGGGAACTCAATCAAGTCCTCAGTGGTCTTCTATACCAGTAGAGGGTTTGAGAGAGGTTTGAAAGATCATCAAGAAGGATATCAGTTTGTGTATCAGAGCTCAATCCAGGCGCCTGGATCATCACTTTCCAGGCGCCTGCATTGAGTCCAAACGCCTGGATTCACTCCATGCAGGCGCCTGGATCCCCTTTTCCTTTATCATATTTCCTGTTTTCTTTTACATTTTGATTAGTTTCTGGTACATCATTCACATGCATCGATCTATATTCATTCATATTTCATGTTCTGATCCTTACTATGATGACCATTTAAAGTGTTTTGAGGTTATAATCATGCTTTAAAAAGAGATTACATAAGTGAGAAGCATTCATATGAGCTTGTGTGTTATTTGTAGGTTCTGATCATTCAGTTTTGAAGGTTTCAAGATGAGATTTTTCATGTTATTTAGGCATATTCTCATTGTAGATGCTTAAAATGCACATTTTCATTACATTATCATTGCATTTTAGTATCATTATGTTGTATTTAAGTTAAATTTGAAGTTTTATGCCTGTTACTGTGCTGTCACACATCTTCTAGTATGCATATGAGTTGATCAAAATATTGCATTTGGTGATTCTTGTGAGAAATGTGATTATGAGTTTTCTGTCTGGAAGGCAATCCAGGCGCCTGGATTGACTCTTTCCAGGCGCCTGGATCCTGGATCTGCCTAATCCAGGCGCCCAGGTTGCAATCCAGGTGTGATGTGTTGGGCAGTTGTGATCAGTTTCTAAGATATCCTAAGGCGGTTTGGGGGCATTTTAGTGGAATTTTAGCATCTTTTGTACATAAATCATCCACTCATAACATTTTGCACAAGCATTCACCCATATATCATTAATCTTTTTGATATATTTGTTGTGTTTTCGCATAAATCTGTGTTTAAAGTCCACTTAAACAATATTTTCAAAATCTTTCTAAACATTTAGTAGAGACCGGTAATCATACCGGGTGTGAGGGGTGCTTTAAATTCCTTCCCCTCACGTAACCTAGCTCCCGGGCCCGAGAAATCTCATTTTGAGAGGCCGGTAAAGCATTTTCCATTGGTTAAATTCCTAAAACACCCCCTCATCTATTCCAATTTTCCTAAAACACCCCCTAACCTTTAAAAACGTCCACACACACCCCCTCATCTATTACCGTTAGCCATCTTCACCCCTTCTGTTAAAGATCCGTTTGAATTTGAAAAAATAAAAAAATATTAAGACGACATTGCCCTTTGCCAGGGCTATATATGCATACAACCTGTATATATGTTCTCCTCCATTTCTACTCCATTTGCAGGTACGATCTCTCTCTCTCTCTCTCTCTCTCTCTCTCTCTCTCTCTCTCTCGTGAGTACTCTCTCTCTGTCTCTCTCGTGAGTACTCTCTCTCTATCTCTCTCTCTCTCTCAAGAAGCCATGGAAGCGAACAGTAGCTTCAACAGCTCCAACTCGTACCCAACCCAGAACTGGGTTGATGCAGACTGTGGTTGTGGGGTAAGAGCTCCTGTGAGGACGTCACATTCGTATACCAACCCAGGAAGGAGATTCCAGGGGTGTGTGAACTACCAAGTAAGTAAAATAATAGACTGTTCGTAGGAGTGTTGGTCATGATTTATAAGCCCTAATTTGTAGCATTTTCTGGTATTAATGTAGGATCCAATGGGTTGCAAATTTTTCAACTGGGTTGATCCTCAAACATGCCCTAGAGGATTAGTCTATGGTAGACAAGATGGAGAAGAGGGATGAAGATTTGAAGAGGTTGCTTGAAGTTGCAGAAATGGATAAGGAAAAGCTGATGAAGAAGATAGACAAGCTGTCTAGGATGAACGAGGCTTTGAGGAAGAAGAATGAAGCCCTTGAGAAGAAAAATGAAGTGCTTAAGAAATGCATGCTTGTGTTGGTGGTAGTTGTAGGTATCTGTGTCTCACTATGTCTGTGCAACAGGAAACCCATGAGTGGGAGTGGGATGAATTTGTACCTACCATGAAATGTAATGGAACTTTTATGTACACCTAATGTGTTGCCAATATTTCTGACCTAATGCAATGCCAATATTTCTGTACCTAATGGCAGAATTTGATTATGTTTTGTACATGTATCAACTAATGGCAGCAGTCCATATGATTGCAATACATGAACTAATACAAGTAAGCCATACCCAACTGCAGCCATCACAAGTACATAAACTAATACATGAAGTAAGCCATACACAATGGCATTCAAAAGCTACAAAATCCCATAAAGGTTGTAGTCAAAAGCCACACACAATGGGCAGTACAAACTAGCAGTCACTGGTCAAAAGCCATAGACAATGGCATTCAAAGTACTAGTGGAAAATTAAGACTACAAGTTACTTCCCTGGATCATTTGAGGCTTGAGATGACTTCACAAAAGACTTTGTACCAACAACTCTTCCATTCCTGATGAGGGGAGCACTTGGATTGAGTTTAGATGGTGGGTTATGAGCTTGAATGGTTGTGGAATGCTGACTGGAATTCCATCCTTCACCAACCTTTTTCAACCTTTTCAAAGCCTGCCATATTTTACAAGTTTTCATAAAAATTAAGTTATCAACTTTAAATCAAGTCAACTAACTTTTACAAGTAAATTAAGCACATTTGTTACCCTTTGTGGCTGTGGTGGATCAGCTGCCTTGGCTTTACCCCTTGAAGTTGATGTTGTCCCAGCACCTCTGGTCCCACCTCCCCTGGTCCCACCACCTCTGGTCCCACCTCCCCTGGTCCCACCACCTCTGGTCCCACCTTTTCTGGTAGCACTGGATTGACCTGAATACTTGGTTTTCTGTTTCCCATAATGATTCTGTAAAGGGTACCAGTGGGGGACCATGATGGGGGACAAAAACGAGTTCAATAATGCATGTGGGGGACCAGTCACAGAATGTTGGGGAGAAAAAAAACAAAAAGCCCCTTTTTTTTTACGTACAAAGCAACAAAATCACTTATTCAAGGGACAAAATGGCAGAATAAACGACAAAAGGCACATATATTATCATGTTTTCCATAATCAATCTCGGATTCGAAGGAATTACCTCGGTTTCTTCAATCCACGTTCTAGGGTTTTACCATCCGCCACAACCAGTACAAATGCGAGACGAAGAGAGAAACACAGACGATATAAGAGGTTCTAGGGTTCTTCAGAATGAGAGAGGAATAGGGATGGAGATGCCATTTGCGATCATCTCCTCCATCGATGAGTGAGGTGTCTGAGGAAGAGAGAGAGAGAGGGGGCGGTGTGTTTCAACAACTGAAGTGATGTGGGGGATGAGTAGGAGTGTTATAAACGAGGGTCATTTAGTCATTTCCACCTGCTCCGTTAACGGTGTAAGGGGTTTTTTCAATTTCGAATAGATGAGGGGGTGTGTGTGGACGTTTTTAAAGGTTAGGGGGTGTTTTAGGAAAATTGGAATAGATGAGGGGGTGTTTTAGGAATTTAACCTTTTCCATTTCAAGGGCAAAAGAGTCATTTTTCAAATGGTTTCTCGGGTATGGTCCTCAAATTCGGGTGGCGACTCCATTCAACCAATCAAATCATTTTCCAAATCAAAATCGTTTTCGTGGACGTCGCTCCGCGGGGTGTTCACACTTCTCATGCTTATTTAATTAATTTTATTGTGAAACTCCATTTTGCAGGACGAATTATGAGATGTCGATCATATTATTCTTCATTCAAAATAATTTTTTTGAATGGAGAGTTCATTCAATTGAAAAGATGGTTATCTAAGTGGCGCACGAGTAATGTCGGTCCTTCTTATAGAAAAGATGTAATAGAATATGGAATGTCAAAAAAAGCACATCATGTTAGATCGGCATCATTACATTGACGCTAAACTTGGCGAGATAAATTTAATTAGTGCTACTGCTATGATATGGGTAGATAGAGATATCTAGATTTTATCAAGAGGATCATGGGCACCCTTAAGAGTTTATTGGTATTAAGCCATTGATAGTTCAAACTATTTTTTTGAAAAGTACAAGTTTCATGGGAAACACGTACATCCATTTCTACAAATATTTTCAAATTGTGCACTTTACATTTTGTTCTAAAAATGACACCAAATTTTTTTAACATGAAAGTACTTTATTTTTTTTTAATCTAAGAATTGCATATTTATCAAAAACAAAAAAGCACGACAATTGGGACAGAGTGATTATTTTTGTTTTTGACAATTAAATCAAACCTATATATCTTTCGCTTTTGCATTTGCATCAACCTGATGTTCTTGAATTTGTCCCGTGCATCACGGGTTTTCTACTAGTTTCTCTGTACTTGAAATGTGCTTGTTATTTTTGGTCATTTTTTTATATTAAAGAATCTATATACATAGCACGAGTTTTCTACTAGTTTCTCAGTACTTGAAATGTGATTGTTATTTTTGGTCATTTCAGTGGGATATTATTGTTAGGAAAAATTAGTCAATAATGCACTATATTTTACCTTTTTGAAGGGAAGGACAAGGTACGTTTGCAATCAAACATAAAGACATTATTTTTATTATTTATTTAACAAAAGGACTAAACACACATTCTCTCTTTATTTTTTACACAAAACCCTTTATGAAATCAATACATCTAAAACTCTTCGTATCCGGTGATCTCTTGAGGCTAATGATTATATGCGGCTGCAAAAGTCCTGCTTTCGTGTACTTCATTTTTGGAAAATTTAAAAGTCTTATTCGTTATTGTTACTTTTCCTAAAAAATGGCAACATTACTAATTTCTGTTGGCACGAATTTCTCAAATTTTACTTCGTAATGCATACCGTCGAATCTGCATCGAAAAATGAGGTGAGTTAAAAATGAATGATCATCATACTTTAAAAGCATGCCAAAATGACACCACACTATACCAATGAGGCTTCCAATTATCCGACTTTGGTTTGATAGCCTTAATTTTGAGAAATAGGTTGCTGTGGTGGTGTATTTTTTAAAATTTTCGGTACGAAATTTAAAAGTTTAAAAATTAGTGGCATTTCACTAATTTTTTGATCACGTGGATGTGGTCGGATGGGGGTGGGGTGTTAGCGGTCGAAGGTAGGTGTTGATTTTTTTTTTGAATTTTCTGTACAAAATTAGAACTTTTAAAACTTAGTGAAATCGCACTAATTTTTTGGGCCGCTGGAATGGGCCACTTAGCCAAAAATCCAAAACATTTGACATTTTTTAAGGGAATGACAAGGAACTTTTGCAATTGAACATAAAAACAAAAAATATTTGACATTTTTAAAAGGAAGGACAAGGAACTTTTGCAATTGAGCATAAAAAAAATTATTTGACATTTTTAAAAGGAAGGACAGGGAACTTTTGCAATCGAACATAAAGACAAAAAAAAAAAATTAGTGAAATGGTACTAATTTTTAAAAATTCTAAATTCAAACATAAAATTCAAAAAAATCTCCATCCCACCTCCGGCCGACCACCACCCACCTCTGGCCGACCACTTCTGGTGACCAAAAAAATTAGTGAGATGTCACTAAGTTTTAAAAATTCTAATTTCGAACATAAAATTCAAAAATATCACCACCTCACCTGCGGCTGACCACCACCCCACGTCTGGCCGACCACTTCCGGCGACCAAAAAAATGAGTGAGATGTCACTAATTTTAAAAAATTCTAGTTTCGAACATAAAATTCAAAAAAATCATCACCTCACCTCCGGCCAACCACCACCCCACCTCTAGTCAACCACTTCCGGCGACCAAAAAAATTAGTGAGATGTCACTAATTTTGAAAAAATCTAATTTCGAACATAAAATTCAAAAATATCACCACCCCACCTCCGGCCAATCACCACCCCACCTCTGGCCCCTTCCGCCGACCCAAAAAATTAGTGAGATGTTACTAATTTTTTAAAATTCTTATTTCAAACATAAAATTCAAAAAAATCTCCACCCCACCTCCGGCCGACCACCACCCCACCTTTGGCCGACTACTTCCGGCGACAAAAAAAATTAGTGAGATGTCACTAATTTTTAAAAATATTAAGTTCGAACATAAAATTCAAAAAAATCAAATATCGACAAAATCAACTCCTACCTTTGGCCGTCCACCAACCCCACCTCCAGCCGACCACTCCGGTGACCAAAAAAATTAGTGAAAGGTCACTAATTTTTAAAAGTTCGAAGAGATCAATGATGTTGTAGATTATTGGGATTCATGGCTAAGTCTCAAACTTTTATTGCGTAGATTCAACTTCAAGCATGCAAAAACATTCGTAGAAGATTGAAACCAAATCATCAATCAGGAGTTGCCTTCTCAACTCCTCCAATACATTTCTATAGCTTAAAAAGCTGGTCTAGATTAGAAATACAGAATCTCAATTATTGAATGCATCAGCAAAATCAAAATGTACATATACAAATTGAACGTATCTACGAGTGGTTATATGATGTAGGACAAGATATACACCCCTATTATTTATGAAATTATTATTTAGGTAATAATTTTTATTTACGATTAGTATTAGGAGATTTAATTTGTGCGGCCTGTTTTGCACATTTTTAAGTTAGTTTTGATAAGATTTGATTTGATTTTCCTTTTCTTATAGTCTAGGTTTCCAAGTAATACTTTGCTTGGTCGCCACTCTAAGTAATTTCCTTTTAGTTAGGACTTCTACTAGTATAAATAAGGATGTAGCCTATGGGCTTATTAACTTTTATTCAATTATCAATAAAATTTATAGAGTTTTTCTCTTTTTCTTGTGAATTCAAGAACATCTCGTGGATTCGAAAACCTATCTCGTTTGGACTAGTATGCTAACTAATCTCTCGTGAATTCCGCTGCGTCATTATAAATCTACACCAAGGAAAATTAGCAAAATCAAACTGTACACAAATTGAAGAAATTGATGTATGTGAAAACAATGCGATCGATTTCAGAAACAAACCAGTCGAAAATGACGACTACTACAATGTGGACGGTCGACCTCCACGCCGGTGGTTTGTGATTTTGATTTGAAAATAGAGTCGCCACCCAGGTTTTTAGAAAATGATTTGGGACCTGAGAAACCGTTTTGAAAAATGATTTATAAAACAACTTGAAAACCAGAGATTCGTTTTGGATTCGGGAGCCAGGTTACGAACGGGGAAGGGTTTTAATGCACCCCGTTTGCCCGATTAAAAATCGGTCTTTACTAAACATTTATGGGATTTTTTAGAAAATATTTTATTGCCGAATCTTAACAAATAATCATTTGAATAAAGCAGACGATAATAATGAAAAATAAACTGCTAACAGATAAAGAAAATCCAGAATTTAAACTGTTTGTGCAAAGCAGTGTTCAAAATTTTGATTTTTGCACGAAAAGTGTGCCGTGCGGCACACTGGGTGTACCGTGCGGCCCCGTTCATCGACCTAACGGTCAATTTTTCAAAGGAGCACCGTACGGCACTCCAAGTGTACCGTGCGGTACAGAGGGAGTACCGTGCGGCACTGTTGGCTGCACAACAGTTTAAAATTTTGGATTTTCGACATGATCAAATGTAAGCACATACAGGGCATGGAGTAAGATTAAAAATGAACTACTTTGAAGAAGAAAACAGTGTACTTGAATAAGGGATGTTCCTCCTCGTTAAACCGCTCCGTACAAGGCGATGTTTTCACCGTACAACGCAACCGGGAGGTGTGAAATGAGAATGATTTTTGCTATAACATGGGTATACCGAATGTGGAGATGATATTTGATCATCATCCCACATCCGGTACCCCTCCCCTCAGGGCATTAAGTTACGAAATCGGCGAAACGGGATTATACCTTTGGTGAGAAACTCTCGGATTGAACCCTCTTTGAGACTTTTTGAGTGCGGCGGTTTTGATCTTCTTTGGACCTCAACTTTACTCTAGTACTGTGAGAATGATGATTGGAGGTTGGGACGTAAATGAACTTTGAATGTGAACTTTCGCGGCTGTGGACCGAAAACAGGGGGTTGAACCTTGGGTTGGGTTTTGTTTTGGAAGAAAGAGTAGGATTGATTTCTGGGAATTGTAGGTGAGGATGGATATGGCTTAGGATAAGAATGGTATTTTGGCAGAGCTCAGGGGTGCAACTTCATGGTTTTCCTTCACGATTTTTCGATCATTTCCTTGTCGGATTCAATCGGTTTATATAGGGAACGAGTGAACTTGATCACCAAGTTTTCTTGGTCTTTACCCATAGTGATGATGGCTAAGAGGTAGCCTCTTCTGCTTGCAAGAAATCATCATGAGCAGAGGGTCGCATTCGTCAACAATTTGAGCTGCTGGGCACTCTGCAAAAACTGTGTGACAAGTGACAGTGCCGTACGGCACACAAACTGTGCCGTGCGGCACACTTACTGTGCCGTGCGGCACACTTACTGTGCCGTGCGGCACACCTGACCGCCAAAATTCAAAAAGTTGCTTGGGTAGTGCCGTGCGTGAGAGATGAGTACCGTACGGTACTGTTGACTGAGTTGACTTAGAGATTTTCAATCCGAGAATTCTTCCGGGCATTCCCTTCCATCACCGGGGATTAAACGTGCACGTGAACGTCTCATTTTGGGGTGTCTACATTCAAGTTTTTGGTAGATGAGTTGTTAAAATGTCCTTTTGGCTTATTTGTAAAGTAGCGTGTCCTTCACCAAAAAAAAAAGTAGCGTGTCCTTGGGTTAAAAAGGATAAAAAAATGTTGTATTTTTGACTAATTTTTCATTGGAACTTTTAAAAATGAGTGAAATGTCCCTAATTTTTTGGGTCACTGGAAGTGGTCGGCCGTAGGTGGGGTGGTGGTCAGCCAGGAGGCAGGAGTTGATTTTTGTGAATTTTCTTTATCAAATTAGAACTTTTAAAAATTAGTGAAATCTGACTAATTTTTTGAGCCGCCAGAATTGGTCGGCCAGAGGTGGGGTGGTGGTCGGTGGGAGGTAAGAGTTGATTTTTTATTGAATTTCCGTACGAAATTAGAACTTTTGGGTCGCTGGAAGTGGTTGATCGGAGGTGGGCTGGTGGTTGGCAGGAGGCAAGAATTGATTTTTTTAAATTTTTTGTACGAAATTAGTTCTTTTAAAAATTAGTGAAATCTCACTAATTTTTTGGGCCGCCGGAATTGGTAGGCCGAAGTGGGGTGGTAGTCGATGGGAGGTAGGAGTTGATTTTTTTGAATTTCCTGTATGAAATTAGAACTTTTAAAAATTTATGAAATGTCACTAATTTTTTGTGTCACCGGAAGTGGTCGGCTGGAGGTGTGGTGGTGGTCGGCCAGGTATTTTGTTTTAAATTTTCTGTATGAAATTAGAACTTTTAAAAATTAGTGACATTTCGCTAATTTTTTTTGGTCTTTATGTTCGATTGCAAAAATTTCTTCTCCTTCCCTTTAAAAATGTCAAATGTTTTTGGTCTTTATATTCGATTACAAAAGTTCCTTGTCATTTCCTTTAAAAATTTCAAATGTTTTAGATTTTTGGCTAAGTGACCCTTATTGTTATTTCCTCTTCTAAAAAATTTTGGTCTTTTGTTTTGGCGTGCAACTGCCGTAAGGGTATACGATAATGTTTTATTCTCCTTCTTTTATTTTAAGTATCCTCTAGTCTACTCCTTTTCCATTTCCTCCTCTCTCTTTCTACGTATATTGCTCTGTTTCACCCAGCTCGCTCTCTCTCTCTCTCTCTCTCTCACAGCTTTCTAACTCTCACGACTAATAGACAGCACTCTGGTTTTTTTTTTTTTTGGCTTATGACTACTGGTCTTACTTTTGATGGTGTCTCTTTTGGGCTTATGGGATTTTGCTTCCTCATTTGGTTATGCTGCGTTATTTTAATTAGATAGATTTTGCCAAATGTTGTTTCTATTAGCTAACTCTACCTCTACCTTTGTCCTTCCGTGACAAAAAGGGAGAGAATTTTAGTGGATGTTTCAGTGTTGTGTTGTAAATTTACAGGTGGCCATCATTTGTTGTAGGGGTGGCCATCATTGTAAGCTCCATAGGCCGAACTCCTTTTTGGTTGACACTTTCATGGCGATAACACAGATTTACGTGTATCCCTTTTCATCAAATTGTACTTTCTTTTTAAATTTATTTTAGAGTGTGTGTATAGGTTGTGGAATGAATTAAATGTATCTCGAAGCGTGGGGCTGTGAGTTTAGTCAATCGAAGTGTATGACATTAATTTTGATGGGTAACAATTTTGCACAGGAGTGATTTGGGGCCTAATCAAATTGGTTAGTTTTTTATTACGAGAAAAATAATTTCCTCAACAAGGACGGACTCTTGGCAATACTTTATAGTATAACGGTAAAGGCAGTAGCAAAAGAAAAAAGATGACGACGCATAAGACGAGTTAGACAAGGGCTGCGGTTGCGGATCACTGGTGATATTAACTTTTCAGAAGCCTCATCTTCTCCTTTGATTAAACAGAGAGCAGCATTTCGGTGGTTTATTTTGTTTGGCTCATGGAGTACTTCTATCATCATGAACTATTGAGCCTCACATACAATTACTCGAAGAACGTTTCTTCAACATTTGATTCAAGTTATTGAGTCGCTCTTTCGGTGGAGTTTCGAGATTATTCGGAAGGCTTGAGATTCAAGCCGTGCGGCAACCAAAAACTTAGTGCGATGACACAAGAAGCAATCGGATGTTGGGTCAATTAAGAGGAGTTTCATTTGCAAGTATAGGTCGACTGTAATCGCACAATAGTATTTTTAGTGCTTGGTTACTTCCCGTGATTTTTACCCTTTTCGGAGTTTTCCACGTAAATTGCGTGTTCATAGATTATTGTTTTTCTGTATTAATTGCATTAATAATCTTGTGATTAGCTAAATAAGAATTTCAATTTTTGTAAAGGAGAGCATCCCAAATTCCATCAAAAAAATGGACAAGTAAAAAATAGATGCTCATGGGACTCTTGTACTTGATCACACAAGCTCAATCTGAGATAATACCACACAAGGTCAATCTGTCCTTTGTAGATAATCTTCGAAGCATTACCAGCCATTGAATAATAGACCACCTAGGAAACATAATGCCTAAACCAAACAATCTCGTGCCAGTCCATCTTAGGGCCACTTTGCCATATATGATTCCAGGGCCGGCCCTGAGTTTTTAAGGGCTTAAAGCGACAATAAAAAAATGGGCCCTTTACGAATTATTAAGATAGGCATAAAAAAAAACTAAGGATTTTCCCTAAACAAAAGAGCATCAATAAGAAAGAATACCAAATATAATAACCGACTATTTCAATATTTCAAAAGCGATTAAATTTTTCACTTGATTCCCCTAAGGTCCTACCAATAGCATAAACAAATCTACTCAGTCAGTCATCAAGCCCAAGTTAAATTAAACAATGCTTCTAAACCTCATAAACAAAACAATTAATTTCAAAACCCTAAAAAATAGAATCAATACCTGAAATTAGCTTGAGATTTGTGAGAAGGAATAGCATTTAACAGTAATTGAGCCTTGATTAATTTCAATATGCCACCCGGCCCACTCTATTTTTCTTCTTGACTGAATCTGACGCGAACTTCTTCTTCATCTTCTCGTCGCTCTCGAGAAGTCTCCATATTTCCAATTCAAGTGGAAAAAAACAGGTGTTGTATGTGTATAATGGTTGAGAATTGGGATGTCCTTTCAAAATGAAAAAAATGGGCCTTATTGATTACAAAACTACAAGTCTGCCATTGAGATTTGGGTCTATTTCATTGGGTAAAAGTTTTTGGGCCTTTAAATTTAAATTAAGGTGGGATGAGCTATTTTTTGGGTATATATATACATAACACAACTACCTATTGGGGGGCCCTAAAAATTTGTTAATTTTGGTGGGCCTAAAGCCCGGGCACCTTGGGCTTTAGCCCAGGGCCGGTGCTGTATGATTCCATATTTCTCTTATACAAATTCTTAGTATTTCAGTATATATATGTACAGGCATAATTTCTTTTCTTAAAGAAAAAAGAGTTGTATACAGTTGGCAGGAGAGAGATCACTTCATCACTTTTATCTTGTTTCACCCTTCTATCCTCCAATGCAGGGCCGGCCCAAAGGTTTGGAGTGCCCTAGGTCTAGAATAAAATTTGTGCCCTAAGAGTACAACACTTAAATAATTTTTCCAGTAACAATCAACAAATCAAAGTCCAGGTTGGTTTTTTGGCTCAAAGTGATCAAAATTTTATTTTGTCAGAAGTGTTCGAATTACGAAAAAATACAGCTACAAAATATTTTTAAGTGTATCAATTTTTCTAGTGAGAAATGATAGCAGATTATCCTTAATTTGCTATAATTATAGCAAATTAGCTTAGGTTCCCTTTTATCTTTCTAATCACTTTGGTTCTTTGGTAATTGGTTAGCCTCTGATTGCTCCGTATGTATGTGTGACTCTGTGAGTGGGTATGGATAAGTTGCATCAATCTAAAGAGAAAAATAAAGAGAATGGCTGAATTTTAATACATGTATACATAGGCATGTATTTAATACACTTTAGGTACGTATACACTGACTTGGTTGTACAGAGGGGAGGGAATGCTTCTTGCTCCATTTTTTTTTGATGTGGGACTTTAGCCTCATAGTTGAAGTCTTGAAGAGTGAAAAGTTAAAAGAGAAACCTATTACTTCCTTAATTCCCTTAGTCCCACATCGGGTGTTTAGAAAGACTCATGCCATTTACGCGTTATAAATAAAGACCCAGCCTCCATTAACTTGTTGCCATTTCCTCAATCGTTTAGGCCTCTATAATTATAAAGGAGCATTTAAATAATCATCCTCCAACTATCTTGAAATTATGGTTTCATCCTGTGCTCTTTTTGGAATTATGTTTCAATCCCGAAATTCAAATAAACCCAATATTGCCCTTTACTATATATACGTGAGGAGCTCTGGGACTAAATACAAATTTTTCAAGACTGAATTATGGATATACTATATATAACGGGTAATTAGGACTGAATTCAAACTCCAGAGGACTAGAGGACTTGAGCTGTCTTGTCATTTGTTTAGTTTGACTTAGTATTGTCATTTATTGATTCCACTTGAATGCGAGCATTATTATTCTTGTTGTTTCATATACTTCCCGGTTCGATTTATTTTTCAAGTGTTAGTCATGGTTAGAACTTAGAAGCAGCCGTATGGGAGATGATTATTTAATTGGAGAATTTAGTGCTTAAGACACTGTATAATTTTATTTGGAGATTTATTATATTAGGGGAAATTAGAGTTGGCACCAGTGACTAGGGAGGTAAATATGTAGAAAACTCATTCCCATTGGATATATAATCATTTTATAATTTGATCAATAGGAGTTTCGGAGTTTTCACTTCCTTATTCGAATGTCTTAATTAGGATAATCTTTTTCAATGGTTGCATTTGTTAGTACGGCGTCCGGGACTTCATTTCTTCTCATTAAGCTAGAATTTATTTTGAGGCATCACTAAATACTAAATAGGGAATCATAGAATTCAAGTATAGGGAATCATTTCTTCATTTCTTCTTATTCATGAAGGTACTGGCTGATGCCATGTGTTGCTCCGTGAGTTCTTGATCAATTTGGAAGTACGTTGCCTCCTCTCTTTCACTCAGACTTTCTCTTTTCCAGATTCTGATTTTCAGTTTACAATGTTGGTCAGGGTTTTTGTTCATTGCTATGGTATTGCGGTTAGAGGACAGGCAAATTGAGTTTGTAGTACTTACTAAGGGAGCGTTTGGTAATAAAAATTTTGTTTTCTATGTTTTGTTTTTAAATGACCCTGTTTTAAAAACAAGAAAAATCACCTTTTTTGTGTTTCGAAAACTTTCAGAAATTTTGAAAACGTTTTTAATAAACACAAAACATAAATAAATTACCTAACACATTTTTGTTTTTAGTTTGAAAAAAATTGAAAACAAAAACAAAAAATAGGAAACCAAAACATTACCAAACGCACCCTAAGAGAAGATTTGGTTTAGAGTTTTTGAAGTTAGATGCATTACACGCAGAGCACAACATCAATCCGCTTCCAATGATTTCACCAAATATCATGAAAAACAGAGCATGATATTTGGTGATGAAGCTGAGTCCAAGCATCAAAGCACTATTGGGTTGCTTGTAACAATTCCTCAACTTCGAAGTAACTCAGTAGATGATTGTAGACCGTCACCATTGGGTTGCTTGACCAGTCAATCCAAAATCCGAAACTTTTTTGAATGAGATTCAAGAAAAGAGTATTTTAGAAAAATTCATAGAATTAGAGGAACTCGGAACTCGTCCTCTTAGACGAAATAATCAACGAATATTCGGAGGCACACCGACAAAAGATTGGTATAGGAATCCACGGGGGATCAAATTTCTTATACAAAGATGATTCTTATTCTTCAATATCTAAAAGCCAAATAATCACACCAAAGAATTGGGTTAGATTTACGTACTCCACATGTATGCTAATCACACCAAAGAGAGTTACCTATCCAAATGATTGGCAGAGACGTGAGCTCCGGCCATCCCCATAAAACGGCTCTTCATACAAACCAGCCCAATTTGGACAGGATGTAATACGTATTTATTTGGACAGGAGAAAGGAAGGGTAAGAAAGGGAGAGTTTAATTTTTTTTCCCCCTTAATATTATCCATTCTCCTCCCATGAACGTATCATTTTGTGCCTCACTATTATCTAATACTTGTTTTTAAGGTTAGTTATAGAACAGTAAATTAGGGCTTTTCTATTTAAAGTAGTTAATTTTGTATTATTGGTGATCTTTTCATTATGCAATAAACATTAGGCTTTGGGCTTTCTTTCACAGGTTCCAAACAAAGCTTTAGGATTCACTAGTTTTTTTTCTATTCGAGAAAATCTTTCATTAAGGCCCCGTTTGTTTGGACATAAAAATATTTTCGCCAGTTCCAAACATTATGCTGTGGTCACATATGTGGTCTGTGGGTGTGTATCTAACATTTTCCTTACTCACCTGCTACAGTTTTTCTCACCCGCTAGAATTTTCCTTGCATTACCGAAACTTGCCTGTTGATAATTTAACTGAGATTCTCTTGAATTTTCAACTATAAATGCTAGCCCATTTATACATTCTTCCACGCTGTGCTTGCTGCGAAAAAGACCAAAAAAAAAAAATACTACGATTTTATACATTCTTCGGAGCATTGTTGAGATTGTATCCAGTACGAAAACAGACTACTAACAGAAAGTTCTGCCCCTTTCCCAACAACCATTCTATTTTCCATAACTTAGTTTTTTATTTTCCCCATTCCAGGAAATAGAGGATACGGTCGAACTCCATTAAACTGGGAAACAAGGTCTGCGATCGCCCTAGGAGCCTCACGCGGCATTGCTTACCTCCACTCACAAGGTCCCTCAATCTCCCACGGCAATATCAAGTCATCAAACATCCTCCTAACTAAATCCTACGAGCCCCGTGTATCCGACTTCGGCCTTGCCCAACTCGTAGGCCCCATCACATCTACTCCCAATAGCGTTGCTGGCTACCGGGCCCCAGAGGTGACAGATGCCCATAAAATCTCTCAAAAAGCCAATGTCTACAGTTTCGGAGTACTGCTTTTGGAATTGCTGACGGCTAAGGCCCCCACGCACGCCTTACTGAACGAGGAAGGGGTGGATTTGCCGAGGTGGGTTCAGTCTGTGGTTCGTGAGGAGTGGTCCTCTGAGGTGTTTGACCCTGAGTTACTCCGGTACCAAAGTGTTGAGGAGGAGATGGTTGACCTATTGCAGCTTGCGGTTGATTGTGTCACTCAGTACCCTGATAACCGCCCTTCTATGGCTGAGGTGAATAGTCGGATTGAGGAGATTTTTCGGTCTAGCTTACAAAAGAACCAAGATACCCCTGATGATATTGTTACTGATGGAGATGAGCATCAGCAGCATGATATCTCTGTTGATTCGGGTGCGCCACATTCTACTCTTGCAGATTGAAGAGAAAGGAAGAATTTTCAGTCTGATTTTTCTACATCCTTAGCGTAATGAATGAATTTAGCGCTTGCGATTGTTTTTTCTCATTCTTTGGGCTCAATTTTTCATTGAGAATTAACTTTGCATCATCTTTTTCGCATCGATTTGTTGTTGTTGCAACAATTATTTCTATCCTTCGGAGTTTCAAATTTCTATTGTTATATGGTTGTAGGGAAAATCCTCACTTCTATTTTTTTGGCGGTGGGAACTGTGAGCACCTGCCAACTTGTACTCTGTTGGAAATATGAGCTTGTAATTACCTTTCTTTTGTCTCTCGACTCTCTCCTTTTGCTTTTGCATCATTTCTTCCTGGTTTATGTTATATGATTGTGAGGAATTTCTTACTATCTTTTTTCTGGTAATGATTTCTTTGTTGGGTGGATGGCCCTGTGGTTAGCTTTCTTTTATGTCCTTCCCTTTGTTTTGCGTAGGATAGAACATTGGTTTGTTGAAAGTCAAGGGTTTTTGTTGCTTTTGTAAGTATTAATTCTGGTTTCATGTCTACATTGCTCTCTCTCTCTCTCTCTCTCTCTCTCTCTCTCTCTCTCATACACACACGGAACAATCGAGGTCCTGTTATGTGATCCCTCATTTGATGTAAAACCATCACGGTATCATTTGATGACTCGAACTTTGTTTTTCGATCAACTTATTCACGGAAAAAATCAAGTTGATGGAAAAATCAGTACTAATTTGAGGCAACTCTATTTTTCTTGATCAAGACAAATCAACCTTCAATGAAGTTTTTTCATCGTTTGATCAAGTTCATTATCGTGGTATAGAAATTGGCTCGCTCGGATCTTCAAATGAAACCGCGATATATTTCTTTTAACGTCACTTAAGGGGGTCGCACGAGAAATCCGACATGATTATGCTCACCCCACACAGAGTGGATGGATTAAGATGCTACGCATGCAGACTGTAATGGTCCATTCTGTTAGCATTAAAAACCCTGGCCCTCCTCGTTGGTACAATTAGTGAAGTGAACAAGAATACCCCCAACTGTAAACTTGATTACAAAACCAAGAGAAACCCAGTTAGGTAGACGCGGAGCCTCAACACTTTTATCTACCATATATTTCTCTGGGGTTCTTAAATGAAGTGGCGCCCTAAAACTTTTATCCACTAGACATTTCCATGATGCCGGGTTGTTCTAGAAACTAACTTATTCTCAAAATGACTTAAAAACTGACTAATTGCACTTATCGGAGACAGATCATTCTCTCGCAATATATCAACACAAAAAGCCAACTTAAGTCGGTTCCTAACTTAAGTCAGTTTTTTAAACAAAGCGTAAGTACTAAGTCCCATAGAAATATTTGGTGGATAAAGGAGTTGGGGCACCACGTGACAGTGCTGCAAACCACCAAATAATTTTTCCAGTTTTAGACAACCTAGGTTCTGGACGGTGGGTGTGAGTCTTGTAAATAAATTTAGTGAGGTGGGTGTGTGGGCCTTACACCTACAATTTTCTTTTTCAAAGCTTGCGTTTTTTTTCTTACTTATTGAACATTGTTTGTTGAACCTGAGATGTTACGCTTACAAGGTTTGCTTTCAAGATTTGCAAGTTTTCTCCCCCTCTGTGGTAACAAATGTAGGATTTATTAAGGGCAAACTTCACTTAAATCTAAAAAATTCGCATCTCCTGTGAATTGTAGATTTGTGCAAGCTCACCAAATTAACAGAAATCATGCTTGCACTGTTACCGGAAATCACTAAAAGTCCAAACACCTTCATCTTCTTTGATCCTTTCTTTCTTAAATCTAAAAAATTCCTTCACTGTACAAAAAATTAGATCTGAACCATTCATATTGTAGAGCTTGATGAGTTCTACATTTATATAAAGTTTTTTTTTTTTGTCATTCCTCACTCGTAATTTATTACATGGGGAGACGTGAGAATGAGACTTGATCCCGGGATGCAGTGTGGGGCATCTAAGAGCTCTACCGCATGAGCTAGCCTCCACTTGCTATATAAAGCTCAAGTCAATCTAAAACTGGATAATTTATTGTCGAATAAAGTTTATTATGAAGTAAATTTCCACTTTAACTTTCATTTAAACAAGGACCCGATTACTGAGTTATTGATATCCGATCAACATGATTTTTTTCACAGAAACTGCTCTGCTCTTTGATTAATAATTATGAACAGCTTGGATTAAAATTTTCATACTATATATATTGGTTACATTCAAAAGGTATGCGAGGCCTTTGTTCATGGACAAAAATGGGTGCGGATGCAATTTTTTAAGAACCATAGGGGACGATGATAATACAAAAGTGAACCAGAGAGGGTTTAACTACATATAGTCCCGAAATGTAGGGGTATAAGGGCATCTCTAGTGCACTACCTAAAATCACTACCTAAAGTGCCCTAACTAGTTAGCTAAGAAAACCCTCAAAAAATGGTCCTCTAGTGCACAAAACTTGGCTCCCTAAAATCCTAGGTGGCACCCCTCACTACCTAAAGTGCCCTAAGTGACTATCTAAATTTGGGGAGGGACTTAAGGAGAGAGAAAGCGGAGAGAGAAAGTTTAGGAAGTATTTTTAGGGAGTCCCATTAAAGTGTAGGGAGTATTTTTTGGTTATGAGGCCCACTTAAATGGGTCACACATACACTTTAGGGAGTATTTTTAGGGAGCCCCATTAAAGTGAATTTCTTCTTAGCTAGCTAACTAAGTTCTTAGCAAACAAAATTGGGTCCCACATGTGTTTAGGTGTACACTTTAGGAAGCATTTTTAGGTAGTGCACTAGAGATGACCTTAGTTTGCCCATTTATTTATGGTGGGTCGTTGTCTGATTTGGATGGAAATGCAAGTTAACGTTGGATTTGAACCATTTAGCCTGCAAAGAAAACGACAGGTGTTAAGACATTGATAGCTTCTATAAGCTGGATTTTGCACATTAAAGTAATGTTCCTAACAAATTAAGGAAATTGTACTGACCTTGTTAGGTTAAATATTCATTGTGAAGATAGAGTTCACGGCATTCATGGCATATCTTGAGCAAGTTATAGTATATATGTGTCGGTTACGCTGTGGCAGCACTTTGAAATCGGTGACAATGGGGACACAATTAAACACGCGCTACACGAACAAGTTTTTGTCATCTTTCTATGTGGTTTTGACACATAATGTCATTTTGTGAAGTATTTTCTTTATGAGGACATAGAAAACCAATTGGGATCGTTTGTATCTCCCTTGTGACAGACTAGACCATCAAGTCCAAACTTTTTGAGGAGCTTTTTCAGGTCAATTAGATGAGCGGAGACATTTACTACTTAGAACTCACGGCATTCATGGCATATCTTGAGTAGGTTATAGAATACAAATCACATAATAACCAAAATACTCCTAGCATATGTGTGTAGGTTACGCGGTGGCATAGTTTGAAATCGGTGACAACGGGGATACAATTAAACGCGTGCAACATGTGGTTTTGACATGCAGTTTCATTTTATGAAGTATTTTCTTTATGAAGATGTAGAAAATAGATTGGGATCCTTTGTAGCTCCCTTATGAGAGACTATACCCTCAAGTCCAAACTTTTTGAGGACCTTTTCGGGCCATTTCGATGAGCAAAGACGTTTACTACTTAGAACTTATTGAGACTGTTAATCACGCTAAAAATGATGTTCACATGATATCAATCGATCGATATTCTTTTAAAACAAGTTTATGTTGTAAAAATGAGAAAAATTTAACACACTGAATGCCAATAGTTATAATATAAAAAAAAAAAAACACTAAATCGAAACCACATTTCCATCTACTGCTTGAATTGATAATATGAGATAAATACATTACTGATTATAAGTTAAACTATAAATATAAAATAGAAAGCTGAAACTCAGTGTATCTGTGAAAGCCACATAGTCTAAAGACCTCTTATATCAACATTGGTGCGGAGTAAACAGACTTATTACCCTTAGGCTCCACACCAATGCATGGTAATGGTGGGGTAGGAGCACCACCACCACGTGGTGCCCTTTTCTCCCAAACCATGTCAATATGGACCGTTAGCGTCAGAGACGCATCAAATAAGGAGCTTTTTCCAACATCTCATGTTATGTACCTTTTCAATGACCAATATGAGAAGAAGATATTGGTATGGCGCCTATCAAAAAGTCAAAAATAATTTACAATGGCCAATATCTAAAAGTAAAAAAAAATATTTAAAAAGTTCACTAAAGACAAAAATAATCCAAATTTTTGTGGAGTGTTGGATTATTTTTTATCTTTATTCACAAAAATTTTAGTTTATTTAATAATTTTTTACTCTTTAGATCCTTCTCGTCGAGATGAACCAATAATCTAAAAAATATCGATGCAAAATTAAAAAATACAAATTTTTTTTGAATAAAGAGAAAATTGCCAAAGCACGCCTAAATTATCCTCAAGAATCTGTAATTATGAGGTCTCAAATTAATCGTATGGAATTATTTTGTGAATAATTGCAGTATCCAGATTTACCCAATCATAAAAGACACAGCTAGGGTTCTTAATTTGAAGAGAACAAAAACCCTCGATTCGTCTGTGTCTTGTCGCGTGTCTGAGCTATCAGTTGTGCGTCGTCGTTCTTTTTCAAGCCCAAACTTAGATTGGGACTTCTTCAAGGAAAGAGAAACAAAAAAGAGCAGCTAACCAAACTGAAACTGCCAAGTTAAATTGCAAGAATTGTCTTGGTTCCATTTCAACAACATTAATACAAAAAGAAGAAATGTTAAATCAAAAGAACAGAACTAAATGTCATTACCATCTTAACTACTGTAAGATGACAAAGTCCGGGAAGTCCTTGAGCAATCAGCAAAAGGAAAGATAGGTCCAACGATGGAATCATTTTACCATCTTGGAGTGTTCTATAAGCCAGTCAGCGACAGCATCTATGTTTACAGAGTCATGTAGCAGCATACTTCTCTCTCGCTGATCGATTCAAGACCTCTGCACATCCGAAATAAGGGGAAAAATATGTATTAGAAAATTATGCAAGGGCAACGAGAATAAAATCCACACAACAAAATCAGTACTCACAATTGATCCAAGAAAGGTTTTGAGCAAAACCCTAAGCACCGTCAATCCAACCTCCACCCGTCAAGAACAACCCTCCTCCGAGATTTAGAACCACGATCAATAGTCTATATCAAGTAAAGAACGAGCCACAAGAGTGAGATTTCACCTATTTATTTCCAAAGGGAGAGCGAAAAATGAGGAGAGAGAAAATCAAGGCCAAAGTTAGGGTCCTTACCTCTCCGAGTGAGAAAACCGAACTCCAAGTGATAATTGAGGCGTAGAACGAGTGGATCTTGAAGATTTGAGGTGGGTTAGTGTAGGAATCAAGTGCTTGGGTGGAATTTCTAGAGAGAAGGGAGAGGAGTGTTTTAGGCTTTTTTCGAGTTTTAGAAGTGAGAAAAAAGACCAAGGCCCCTATTTATAGAAATATGGATCGCACACAGATTTGTCAAAAAAATTGCAGGTGGTACCGATACCAAGGAAAAGTTGGTACCCCTAGAACCACGGGAACTCACTAACTGAGTGGTACCGGTACCGAGTGCAACAACCATTTCTCAAACAAATTTCCAGATTGTACCGGTACTAGGGAAATGGCTGTACCGGTATAGAATGAAACAAATGCCCACTGATCGAACTGTACCGGTACCACTAAAACGTGGGTACCGGAACCGCCCGGAAAAATTTCTAATTTGACCTCCAATCACCGATTCAAACCCTGGAATGAAACAACTCAACTACAAACACCTCCACAGCACCAAAACTCACATTATGTCATCCCCCGAACCTCTGGTACAGCAATACACACAAACATATATATAACCACATTAACGAATACACAATTAAAACTTTAATTAAAATTTGTTTTCTTTCTTTTAATAACGAAAAAAGAAATTTGATTATATGGGTCTCCACATAGCTTCCTCTACAACAACATAGAGTTCATGGCTCAGTACCATAGGATTCTACGCGAACACAGAGGTGTAGCTATATGTAGATGACAGTTCAAAATAAGGTATGAAAAATTCAAAACACAAAATTTTTCAATACAATAGATAACCTTCTCATTACTACTAATAATTGTAAAACTTAACAGGCCAAGAACTGATGGATTGTCAAGAGTCCAAGTTCATGAGCTAACGGTTACTGAACTACAAAGACTTTAGAAGGGCCGGTTGAGAAATTATTGATTGGTTTCATGAAAAACTGAAGACAAATTAACATTATAACGTATTTCCAGATTCTAAGACTGGCTCTGCTATTTTGCATTATTTCTAGCATCATTTCTGGGAGATTAGACATTGAAGTCTTAGAATTTTCTGAAAATATCCAAACAAAATAAAACGCAGAAAGTGAGATATTACCAGATTGGCGACTTTCACGATTTATCTGCATTCTAAGGTTAAACTTCAAGCCTTCCCACCATCTATGACTCTGAAAGCCCGATAATCACACCAAAGGATTAGGTTAGATAACAGTTTCCATGGATTATTTCACACGCACATGGACAGGCCACCACCTTGGATCGTAATCCCAGAGAGAGAGAGAGAGAGAAATTAATGATGAAACATGCAATTCGAAGAATAAGTTACCGATTCGCAGGGATGGAATATGAGCAATCTTGTGCCAATTTTCGCCGATTTCCTTTTCGCATCTTTTCTCAACAAGGGGACACCTAGATATACTCAAAAATTGAAGAGATGAAAGGTTACCCAGCCACTCCGGCAGAGATTCCAACCCACTGAAATCCCAAATTGTTAAATCACTCAAGGCAGGGAGGTGCTCAAGTTGATCAGGCAGAGACTTGACCTCTGGCCATCCGTCTAAACGTAGAGTCCACAGGGAAGTGAAATGGCTCGATGGTGGTGATGCAGCACTTGTTGAGGGCCAGGGGAAATATCTATACTCCTCTCCGAAACCACCTATACGCAATATTCGAAGGCTGGTGGTGCAAAACAGCCCCTCCTCCCAACAACTCCCCCAATTAAAAATAATTAAAGTCAAAAATAATTTTCAATGGCCAATATCTAAAAGTAAAAAAAAAAAAATTATAAAAAAATTTAAAAAGTTCACTAAAGACAAAAATAATCCAAATTTTTGTGGAGCGTTGGATTATTTTTTTTATCTTTATTCACAAAAATTTTAGTTTATTTAATAATTTTTTACTCTTTAGATTTTTCTCGTCGAGACGAACCAATAATCCAAAAAATATCAATGCAAAATTTAAAAATACAATTTTTTTTTCAATAAAGAGAGAAAATTTCCAAAGCACCCTTAAATTATCCTCAAGAATCTGTAATTATGAGGTCTCTAATTAATCGTATGGAATTATTTTGTGCATAATTGTAGTATCCAGGGTTTACCCAATCATAAAAGACACAGCTGGGGTTCTTAATTTGAAGAGAACAAAAACCATCGATACGTCTGTGTCTTGTCGCGTGTCTAAGCTATCAGTTGTGCGTCGTCGTTCTTTTTCAAGCCCAAACTTAGATTGGGACTTCTCCAAGGAAAGAGAAACAAAAAAGAGCAGCTAACCAAACTGAAAACCAAACTGAAACTGCCAAGTTAAATTCCAAGAATTGTCTTGGCTCCATTTCAACAACATTAATACAAAAAGAAGAAATGTTAAATCAAAAGAACAGAACTAAATGTCATTACCATCTTAACTACTGTAAGATGACAAAGTCCGGGAAGATCGGTGAAACCAAAAGTCCTTGAACAATCAGCAAAAGGAAAGATAGGTCCAACCATGGAATCATTTTACCATCTTTGAGTTTTTTATAAGCCAGCCAACGACAACATCTATGTTTACAGAGTCTTTGCACGAGATCATGTAGCAGCATACTTCTCTCTCACTGATCGATTCAAGACCTCTACAATTCTGAAATAAGGGAAAAAATACGTCTTAGAAAATTATGCAAAGGCAACGAGAATAAAATCCACACAACAAAATCAGTACTCACAGTTGATCCATCAGTGCTTGTTTGGAAATAGCTTCTGACTTGTCGATTTTGTTACTGAGAACAAGCAAATGTATGCCACTTAAAGGAAGGTTTCGTCAAGAGTTCATGTAGCTCGCTTTGAGATATTGGAACATTGTCTCTATCGGCCGCATCAACAACTTTTCTGCCTTTGTATGAAGAGTGAACAAGGTAATACAGGTAAAGGAAACTTTAGGGATCTACGGTAAAGTAAACTTTAGGGATCTACAACTCCTTGAATAAACTAAAAGTAGTTGTTGAGAAGATTGCATTTTTGCATTGGAATTTAAGTTTCACACCATTTGTTTCCCTTATCGATCTCAAAACACGAGCAAGTGGCACAAATTCTGTTATTTTGGACGGAGTATGCCTCTCTTGTTCTCTTCATGTATGTGGGCTGCTTGCCTCGTCCCGAATAGACGAACAGGAACATGCTGAAAAAAGGCGCGAAAGAGAGAGAGAGTTGTGACGGTGCACTTTAATCCAACAACTATAAGGATTTCTGACCTTGTTTGTAAATGAGCGGCAGGATATGTGCTAGTTTCCAAAAGGATATGTGCTAGAGTACTGGAGATTCACTAGATACAAAGGAGGGAAGTTTAAGATATCTGAATTGACTTACAATATGGCAGAGACCCCTCGGCAGTACCGCTCCCACATGCCGCGAAACCTCCGTTGCCCTCCAAGGTCCCAAAGTTTGATTTTTACATCCCTTTTGTAACTTTTCTCATATTAAATCCTACCTGGATTCAGGGCATAAACAGTCATCCTCTAACACTTCTTATTTTTACAATGCAGAGAGCCTAATATGATTTTGTTATTGGACCATATACATACAATTGGAATCATGTCCTCGCTGTATCCTCCCATCTGTTTGGAATTCAAAGAACAAGATAGGTAAAAGAAGTTCCTCAGAAAGACAAAACAAAGAAGAAAGGGAGATACGCGATGTAGAATACGAGATGATTTCTTGGTTACTCACAAGAGATGTCTTTCCCGCACTTTGAAGTCCCACAAGGGAGAGTTCCGTTTCTTGCTTAAAGAAGAAGCAAAAATGCAGATATGATAAGAAGAAAGGAAAAGATAGAGAGAAATTTCTGAAGAAGAAATAAATAAACTGTTCTTAATACAACAAATAAGGGCATGCTCAGAGTGGGTTCTTCCTCTTTTGCAAGTGTCAAACTTTCAAGTAAACCGACAACCAATTACAAATTATACGACATTTTACCTGCCTACTGAGGACAATTTGAAGATTAAAGATTTCCACAACTATTCTGGAGGCTGTAACATATCGTACCAACATGTGCTGCCATGAAACCAGGTTCAGAAGACACGAGTGAGACAAAGGCACATACCTTCTAATCATAATTGGCGTCGTAAAGAAGAATGCAAGGCTTCAAGTCACTAGGGAGGGGAGAACATTTGTGGAGTGAAGTTTTAGCTCTCCAAAGATCTGATACAAGACATTTGAAGTTGTGATTAGATATTCTGGCCAATTATGTGGTTATTAGTTATTACCAAGGAAGCACGGGTACCGGTACGCGGTACGGGTACGGTACGGGTACGCGATACGGCAAAAACCTAAAAAAGTAGGGTACGGGTACCGCTGGGTACGTAAGTGTAATTTTTTTTCCCCCTATTTTACTATGTTCCATTGCACAAGATGAATAATAAACCCATTTACCAACAAAAAGCAACATAAATAAAAGTTATAAGTGCATAGATCAAACAAGTGCAATGTTGTTTTAGAGTACATACTTGAATACTTCATAGTTAAGTTACCCTTTTCACACTTCTCTCCTCAACTTCTTCTGGCTTCACCTCCACAATTGAGTCTTCAATCTTCCTTTCCATTTCAACAATGTCTTCTGAAGTCACTCTTTGGCACAATCTTATCCCTTTTCCAGGAATTTTGAGCAAATGTGTCTTCACTCCAGCGTATGTACCCCATAATTCGAGTTCACAAAAATGGCACCTAAACTTGGTAAGCCCCCCTCTTTGTGCACCTTCAACTTTAGTAACATAACTCCAAAGAACTTGATCATTTTCAATCATTGTAGTTCTGCAAAATAGATACATAGCAAACAAAGCAAAGGATTAAAATCATTAAACCAATAGTTGGTTACATGAAGCATTTAGTAGTTCAACCATTAAGTTCCATAGCAACTAGCAAGCAAAGCATAAAAACTTAAAATCCAGCAGTTGGTTACATAGCATTAGAGCAACAACACTTAAAGCAAGCTCTAAAACAAAAGAAAGAAAGAAAGAAAATAGTCCAAAGAAGTAAGAACTAAACAACTTGAACATCATCAGCTTCATCTCCAAACACCACAGCTTCCAACTCTGGCTCATCAAGGGAAAGATCGGCGATTTCAAGAATACCGGCACCCCCCATTGAATCAAATGCATCTCCGGCAATGTCCCACATCTTAGTCTCTCCCTGGGTATATTTTGGTGTCCTCCTTGAAAGAAGACGGATATTGTAGTGCACAAAGACTAAATCTTCACATCTTTGGGGTGTCATCTTGTTCCTTCTCATGGAGTGAATGAAAGAGTAAGTGCTCCAATTCCTTTCGCAACATGAAGAAGAACATGGTTGGCTAAGCAATTTGAATGCTAAAGATTGGAGCATAGGTGTGGAAGCCCCATGTACCAACCACCAAACTATTGGCTCCATCGCCCCCTCTATCAACCATTGAGTCCGAATTCCCAAAACTTTCAAGACAACCAGAAAACTTAGCATACTCAATGTTAGTAGCTCTCCTCTCATCTTGGTCTGGAAAGTATCTTTGAAAGCATTTCATTCTCATTGCCGAAATTTCTTCATCCATACACAAGGCAGAACAAGGGAAAAAGGAGGAGATCGACAGTATAGATAAGTTTTCAAAGAAAATGCAATGCACAGCCCACTTGTTAAGGTATATCTGTAATAGCAAAAATCTGTGTGACAAAAGAACGTTGCATCAGATGAGAAAATTGCTCCTTCCACTTCTTCTAAATGACATTTTACCTATTTTTATCAATATTAAGACATGATATCAAACTAGCATCAAGTTATTCATATGCAATTTGTTCCTGGGATCTAAAAGATCAACTTCAAATCTTATATATCTGATAGGTTTTTGAAATTCGATGAATACATTACCATGCAACTCATGTGCTATATCTTCTAAGTTAGCCCTGCTGTGAAGAGGCCTTTTTTGTGCAATGTGAAATTACTTAAATGTCTAGGAAAAACTGGTAAGTGTCATGAATTAGGACATAGCTTGTTACGCCAAGCACCACAAATTCCATATAATTCAGTAAAAGCCATCTTGCGACGTCATTTCCCATGTCTCAAAGAGATTCCCAAAGTAATTCCAAAAGATTGCATTTTTCAGTTTCAGTGGTTCAAGTTAAAGATAGTTGAGTAATTACATTCCTCCCAAGTCAACAACAAAATGAATGAGTTACATCTTCATCTCTAAAAAATAAGCTTTTAAAAGGAATAATGATACGTACACAACAAAACTTTGACAACAAAAAGGCCACAACACCAAAACGACGTCGTTTTGGTGTTAAGGCCCCCAAGAAAAAAAAAAATTTCAAAACACGCTGAAACCCAGTTCTTCCCCAAATTTGTCTGTCAAACTCTGAGAGAGAGAGGGAGGTGCGATCCCACCTCAACCGGCGACCACCACACACCGTGGAGTTGCTCCTTCTCCGGCGAACACCACCACCACCACTGCACCACTGCCGTAGTCCGCCGCCGTTGAACACCACTGTCGTACGATTTCATCAGGTTTCGATTCTCTCACGCTGCTCTCTCTCTCTCTCTCTCTCTCTCTCTCTCTCTCTCTCACACACACACACACACACACGCGCGCGCGCTACGCTTTCTATCTAAACTCGTTTCGATTCTCTGAATTTGGGGGGGTTTTGAAACAAAATTTAGGATTCCAATTTTAGGAACCCTAAATTGGATTATTGGGTCAATTTTTTTTACGATTAGACGATTGTTCTCTGGATTGATGCAGCTTCTTCGCCTGGTTCAACGAACCCCAGCAAAAAAAAGACGATTTGGATGATTTCCAAGATGAGGTAATTTCTTGTTTTGTCATTTTAATGGTTTGTTTGATGTTTCACCAAGCCACCTGTTAGTGGGATTCGTGTATTCAGTTGGATGATTTTGTCAGACAAGTCATTTTGCTAAACATACTAACTTGAGGATATTAGTATCAAATTTGTGATAAGGAAAATGGTAAGGATATTAGAGGAAATGACTTGTATGTAGGTGACTTGGTATTTTTCCACTTGAATGCAGGTGACTTGGTGTTTTTGGTGTTCAACGGCGGCAGCGTACGGCAGTGATGTGGTGGTGGGGTGGTCGCCGGAGAAGGATAAGATGATTATGGTATGGTGGTCGCCGGTTGAGGTGGGATCGCACCTCCGTCTCTCTCTCTCTCTCTCTCTCTCTCTCAGAGTCTGTATTGAACAAATTTGGGGAAGGACTGGTTTCAGCGCGTGATTTTGAAATTTGATCTTTTTTTTTTCTTTTCTGGGGCCTGAACACCAAAACGACGTCGTTTTGGTGTTGTGGCCTTTTTGTTGTCAAAGTGTGTTGTGTGCATATCATTATTCTTTTAAAAGATGACAAGGTAACTCTCTCTATGAGGTCTCAAAAGATGTCCACAATGCACGCCAAGCACACAAATTTATACATCCTGATAAGCACCTGAAAAAAAATGGAAGGGGTGACTTCGCCCAGTAGGAAAAATGTTCGACTAACTATATATGCATATGAGATGATAAGTTTGAGCACAAAAACATTTAAGAAGGTTAAACTTTGTTTATAACATAAACCCCATTGCAAAAAACGTGCCAAGTCTCAAAACATTTGAGTGTAAAACCACTTTCCAAACTTTCCCTTATCTTTCATTTTTAGCTCATTAGGTCATGTTGAGTTCTAAACCGAGATTTTGGGATCTCGTGTCCCTTGCCTGCCTAATGTTTAGGACCTCGTATCCTCTGCCGACCGCCACACCGATTGGTGGACCTAGTGACCAGATCTCATTTCCTCATCATGGTTTACACGTTTAATCAAGGTAATAGCCCCAATTTATGAACCACAATGTAAACTAACAAATCTGCACAACTTTTTCAGGCCAGTACCGGTACCACTCTTTCCCCATGAACTACGATTAAACATTTACTCCAACACTATCCATCGCACAAAACATGTAGAGAGAAGAAGAAAATCCCTACCAAGTAAGGTTTTGAGCAAAATCCTAAGCACCAAGTCAATCCAACCTCCAACGGTCAAGAACAACCCGCCTCCGAGATTTTGAAACACAATCAAGAGTCTATATCAAGTAAAGAACAAGCCACAAGAGTGAGATTTCACCTATTTATTTCCAAAGGGGGAGAGAGAAAAATGTGGAGAGAGAAAATCAAGCCCAAAGTTAGCGTTCTTACCTCTCTGAGTGAGAAAACCGAAATCCAAGTGATAATCGAGGTGTAGAACGAGTGGATCTTGAAGTTTCGAGGTGGGTTTGTGTAGGAATCAAGTGCTTGGTGGAATTTCCAGAGAGAAGGGAGAGAGAAGTGTATTAGGCTTTTTTTGAGTTTTAGAAGTGAGAAAAAAGACTAAGGCCCCTATTTATAGAAATCTGTATCGCAAACAGATTTGTCAAAAAAATTGCAGGTGGTATCGATACCAAGGAAAACTTGGTATCCCTAGGACCATGAGAATTCAGAGACTGAGTGGTACCGGTACCAAGGAATTGGTTGTACCGGTACCGAGTGCAACGATCATTTCTAAAAAAAAATTCCAGACTATACCTGTACTAGGAATATGGCTGTACCGGTACATAATGAAACAAATGCCCACTGATCAAAATCGAACTATACCGGTACCACTAAAACGTGGGTACCAGGACCACCTGGAAAAAATTCTAATTTGACCTCCATCACCGATTCAAACCTGGAACGAAACAACTCAAATCCGAACACCTCCACAACACCAAAACTCACATTTCTTCATTCCCGAACCTCCGGTACACCAATACACACAAACATATATATAATGAAAAATGAAATTTGAATATACGGGTCTCTACATAGCTTCCTCCACAAGAACATAGAGTTCATGGCTCAATACCATAGGATTCTACGCGAACACAATGGTGTAGCTATATGTAGATGAAAGTTCAAAATAAGGTGTGAAAAATTCAAAACACAAAATTTTTCAATACACTAGATAATCATCTCATTGCTACTAATAATTGATTTTGTAAGGTGCCATATCTCTCCTGTATGAGCAACACATCAAAATGCCTTTGGAGGTATAGTAAAACATAACAGGCCTAGAACTGATGGATTGTCGAGAGTCCAATTTCATGAGCTAACGGTTACCAAACTACAAAGACTTTAGAAGGGCTGAATAAGAAATTATTGATTGGCTTCATGAAAAAGGAAAACTGAAGACATATTGACATTATAACGTATTTCCAGATTCTAAGACTAGACATTGAAGTCCTAGAATTTGGATCAAAAGTTTCACTTTGACCAACCTGTACAAGTATGATGTTAATCAAGAAGGGCTCAGATCGCAAGCTTATTAATTTTTGGACAATTTGCCGGCAAGCATTCTCAAAAACTAAATAGTTAAGAACTTCACTAATTGTCATTGAAGAAAGAGTAAGTAGTATGAAAATATCGAAAAAAAATAAAACGCAGAAAGTGAGAACTTACGTGATTGACGACTCACACTCTTCATCATTTATAAAAACGCCATCTGAAAGCCCGATAATCACACCAAAGGATTAGGTTAGATAACAGTTTCCATGGATTATTTCACACGCACATGGACAGGACACCCCCTTGGGTCGTAATTCCAGAGAGAGAGAGAGAGAGAGAGAGAGAGAGAGAGAGAGAGAGAGAGAGAGAGAGAGAGAGAGAGAGAGAGAGAGAGAGAGAGAGAGAGAGAGAAGAAATCAATGGAACGTTCAATTCGAATAATAAGTTACCGATTCGCAGGGACGGAATATGAGCAATCTTGTGCCAATCTTCGCCGATTTCCTTTTCGCATCTTTTCTCAACAAGGTGACACCCATCTATATGCAAATATTGAAGAGATGAAAGGTTACCCAGCCACTCCGGCAGAGATTCCAACCCACTGAAATTCGAAATTGTTAAGTCCCCCAAGGCATGGAGGTGCTCAAGTGGATCAGGCAGAGACTTGACCTCTGGCCATCCGTATAAACATAGATTCCTTAGGGAACTGAAATGGCTCCATGGTGGTGATGCAGCAGTACTTGTTGAGGGCCAGGGGAAAACAACCCCTCCTCCCAGATAGCCTATATTCAATGATTGAAGGCTGGTGGTGCAAAACAGCCCCTCCTTCCAACAACTCCCCCAATTTGGATCGAGGTATGTAATCCACATGTCTTTGAGGGATGTGAGGCTGCATAATTCATCTGGATTGGGTGTCTTTAACTTTGGACAGCAATGTAGGTTTAATTTAGCAAGGGTTGGCTGTAGCAGCCCTTTCGGTAAACACGTCAACTCCGGGCAATCGAAAATCCAAAGTCGTTGAAGGGATGTGGAGCGGTTGAATGGCGCTTCGGTTTCGTCAGTTGGATTGAGCATTCTTAACTTTCCGCACATCAATATGTTTATATCTACAAGGGTTGGTTGTAGCAGCCCTTCTGGCAAACACGTCAACTCCTTGCACTTCCGAATGTCAAGTTTTTTAAGGGACGTGGCGCCCTTGAACGCTGTTTATGTTACATCAATTGAACCCATCAGGTTATAGCAATGATATACACTTCAAACTTGTCATGAAATTTCCCTAGGTTTTTTAGCTGGCTTAGCAAATGACTCAGCCCAATCATTTCCACTATTGCCACACCTCTCTTTGTTTGGAAATCGGAACGCGGGGGAAGGAAGGGAGAGAGTAAAAATTCTCTCCCACTTTTACTTGTTTGGTACAATGAAATTTTCCCTTCAGTTTTTTTCTTAATTTTTTTATCTTCTCAGGCATTAGGTATTCATTGCGTTTTTTTTTGGTAAACTTCTAAAGGGCTTTGCTTGTTTGAACATAATACATATTTCGTGAAAATATTTTACAAAGTTTTGGGTGTTTGGTTGCATAAACTTGGAATAAAATATTTTCTAACATAAGGTTTCATCTCCACTAAAGAAATTGACTTGCGAAGGAAAAAAAAAAAAAAATCCTTCAATCTTAAGGATAAACTAGCTTAGTTATCCCATGTCACAACCTTCATGGACCTCAGGCCCTTGAAAAGAATGCGAAATAACTTTAGACAACAGCAATCCTATACCATATATTTTACGCAATCTTTGTTAGAACTTAATTTTATGAAGTGGAACAAAATAATGCGAAATAAAAATCATGCAATTATTTTATTACATGTAAAATGTTTTACATGTAACCAATTGGGTGCAAAAAACAGTTTATATACTTCGAAACAGACGAAGTCTAAAGTACCAATAGTTTTGCAATCCACATGATCTGGATGTGCAGGGCCAGGCTATATTTGTGGTGAGTAAGACACAATTTAATAACTAACTGTTGAGTGGATAGAAAAGGACCTGGAATGGTTATCAAATTGGGGCAATTGTTGATTTCCAACTTCTGCAGCTGAGGGAAAAACTTCGTAGGACGCGTGGCAGCAACGGGCGATGATGGTAGGTCTGACCATTCTTCTAGGGATGTGGAGCCGTTGAATGCCGCTTCTGTTTCGTCAGTTGGATTGAGCATTCTTAACTTTCCGCAGTACTTTATGGTTATATCTACAAGAGTTGGTTGTAGCAGCCCTTCTGGCAAACACGTCAACTCCTCGCACTCATAAATCATAAGTTTTTTAAGGGACGTGGGGCCCTTGAACGCTGTTTCTGTTACATCAATAGAACCCATCAGGTTATAGCAATGATATACACTTCAAATTTGTCAAGAAACCCTAGGTTTTGTAGCTGGTTTGGGAAATAACTCAGCCCATCCATTTCCACTATTGCCACACCTCTCTTTGTTTGGAAATCGGAACGCCAGGGAAGGAAGGGAGAGAGTAAAAAGTCTCTCTCCACTTGTTTGGGACAATGAAATTTTCACTAGAGGAAATTGGAATAAAATATTTTTAAACAAATTAATGGTTTCATCTCCACTAGAGGAAATTGACTTGCGAAGGAAAAAAAAAATCAAATTATGTCCTTCAATCATAAGGATAAACTAGCTATCCCATCTCATAACATTAAACACCCCTCTTGTACCATATATTTTGCGTGATCTTTGTTAGAACTTAATTTAAGTGCAACCAAATAATGCAAAATAAAAATCATGCAATTATTTTATTACATGTAAAATGTTTTACATGTAAGCAATTTTGTGCGAAAAACATTTTACGTCGCCACAAGCGAAGTTTAAAGTAGCAATAGTTCTGCAATCCACATCATCGACTGGATGTGCAGGGCCAGTTTATATTCGTGATAATTGTGGTAAGACACAATTTAATAACTAACTATTGAGTATATAGAAATGGACCTGGAAGAGTTATCAACTTGGGGCACTCGTGGATTTCTAACGACTGGAGCTGAGGAAAGAACTCCATCGGACACGCGCTAGCAGTTGGTGATGAGAATACGTCTGACCATTCTTGTAGCTGGCGCATTCCAATCAATTTGATGTTTATCAATGCCGGAAATACTACTGTTGTCGCTGGCCCATAAAATTCCTTACCAATACTCTTCAAGCTATCCAAACCCTCCATTTGCAAATGCGCAAGATTAGGAAGGTGTCCGAACGCAGGGACTTGCGTACATAATGTGCAGTTCTCTAATGTTATTTTCACCAAATTGTGAAACGACCCGTCATCTCTACTCATCCAAGACGCCAATCTTCTTCCCCCAAAATTATGAAGTATTAATCCCTCAAGATTCTGATGAGGTTCGAGTCCTTCCAACACATACTCATGGTTATTGTTAGACTCTCTAAGGTCTTCGCCCCAGTGAAATTCCAACTCTTGAACATCTGATTTTTCTAACAGTTTAGCCTTCTTTGCATCTTCCTTGTCTTTCACGTTCTGTAGATGGTAAACCTTTAATCTACCTCTCAGCTTGCTTAAGGTACCCAACTCTTCAATTCTCTGCCATTCTCCTCGCCCACAACAAAGAAGGGTAATGTTTGCAAAGATATCAACTGCCCTAACTTCATTGGCATCAATTTCCTATTTTTAATGGTATCTTCTAGGTAAAAATGTCTCAAGCTAACCAATTTGTGGAAATCTGTTGGAAGCTCTTTTATAGATTGTGGTAGTTTAAGTGTCTCCAAATTGTACAATTTTGTGCTACAATTTGGGATTTCCACAATAGAAGACTCAGAGATGTCAAGAAACCTTAAATGTTTGGACTCACATATTGAACTTGGCAACTCTTCCACACCATATTTTACTAAACGCAGGGCACGAATACGTTTAAAATGTTCGATGTTTTGCGGAAGATCTTCGGTTGAAAATAGAGTTCTCAATTTTTCAGCATTTTCTTGTGAAATATTTGACCTTGTTCTCAACGACAAATGTTGAACATTGGGGTCAATATTCAACTCATTAGCTTCCAAAGTCAAACAGTTACCCTGCGAGACTTGCGCTGCAAGATCATGTACAAGATCATGCATCTTGCAAGCTATGATATTGTTATACTCATCGAGTTGCACTTCCTGGAATAACGAATTACGCAATAAAGTATTAAAATACTCGTTGCCTAACTCTTCCATTTCTACCTTGTTTCTTGAAGAAGGATGAAGATATCCTAGGGCCATCCAAAGTTGAATCAACTCATTCTTTAAAATGACTTTGTCCTTTGGGAAAATACAACAGTATGCAAAGCATTGTTTCAAAGATGGTGATGGTAAATGGTCGAAACTAAGGCTCAACACTGGTAGGATGCCATCAACATTTTTTAGTAAACTCCATGTTTCACTATTCTCAATAGACCTCCATTGTCTTTCATTTTCCTTCAAGTATAGTAAACCTCCTAATGCATTTATTGCTAATGGCACACCCTTACACTTTGCTACCAGCCTTCTACCGATATCCATCAAAGTTTGAGTCTCTCTTGGTCCTCCATTGACAAAGGCTCTATTCCGAAACATTGTCCAACAACAGTCCTCCGATAGTGTCGTCAGGTTATGGATGCAGGACTTGGATGTTCGCATTGCTAATAACACTTCCTCGCTACGTGTAGTAACCAAAACTTTGCTTTCATTTGAGCCACCTATGCCAATCAAACAATTTTTTAGCTCCACCCATAAATCTGGATTCTTATTCCAAACATCATCTAATACAAGCAAGTATTTTTTCCCATTCAATTTTTGTCTAAGCTTCCTCACTATTCCTTCCCCATTTTGTGTATCAGATTTATTTCCGGTAAGAGATTCCACCATCTCATTCAATAACCTTTCTACCTTGAAATTATCAGATACACAGATCCACATCCTATTCTCACCAAATTCCCTCAAAACTTCCGGTTTATTGTAGACTACCTGAGCAAGAGTTGTCTTGCCTAGGCCAGCCATTCCTATTATGCCAATGACTGTCGAATCACCTTCCACATCGGAGCCAAGTAACATATCTATCACTACCTTAACATCACCCTCCCTCCCCACAACTTCTGTATTACCTATAAAAGGTAGAGTCTTCCTGAATTCCCTAGGTTCATTAGAAGCACTTATGATTTGCTCAGCTGGTCTAAAACCAATATTAGTTGCGTGTTTCCAAATTTTATCTAACCGTGTATTTATGTCCTTGATCTTCTCTACCATCTCTAAACGAAATGAAATTGGATTAGAGAGGGAGATCACATTGCACACCTTGTTCATCATTGAGTCTTGTACCTCAATCTTTCTTCGAAGAGCTTCGTAGGCCAATTCATCCAGCAAATCCTCCGCATCGCAAATAACGGCCTTTAGATTCTTTAGCCACACCAGCATAGTAGCTGATGTTATCTTTCGGTTCTGATCAGCATCATGTAACAAAGCATGAATGAATTCTAGAGTTCCACTGAGCTCTTTGAGGTCTTCTGTGAAACTGCATGCAAGGTTAATCTGGTCGTTAATCTTATTGCTAATAAGATCTTTTGCTTGGGAAAGCAACCTTTCCACGATTCCCCCGGCTGCAGAGATGAGAAAAGCCCCAGCCATGTCTTTCTTATGACAAGAGAAATTGGGAGTGAACGAAATGCTTGGTGAACAATTAGCAAGAGAGCACAAGAGAAGGGGGGTTGTGATTGTGAATACAAGAGAAAAGGGAAGGGGGGTTGTGAATACAAAGAGAAAGAATATTATATGAAGGGCAAGATATGAAGTTCCATTCGGTGTCTAATGTCTTGGTCATTGCCAGGTATTTTCGTGGTAATATCTTTTACTTTAGGGAATCTACTTCCACCTTTCCCCCTCAAAAGCCGATCCACCACAACCACCATTACTATTTGAAACCCCAATTTATTTTATTTTAATTTCAAAATGGATTTTGAAAATATAGTTTGATTGCCTTTTGCGCATAAAAAAAAAGAGGTGTTTTATCAGAGTGCGCAGCGTAAGCGTGGTTTTACATATTTTTTTAAAAATATATATTTGTTTTTTTGCCAATTTCGAGAACGAAATTTGTATTAAGGTTGGAAGATTGTAATATCCCATATTTTCTTAAAATGAGTTTTGAGAGTAATTTTGCAAATGTTATATACTCTAATTTATTTTTTGTTAAAAATTACTTTGGCTACACTATTTTAAATTTCAAAGACGAAATTCTTTTAGGGGGATAGATCGAAATACCAGGTATTTTTTATCTCCGAAAATGATTTTAACCGTGAAACTTCATAGTTATTTTATTCACTATTAATTGTTTATACTTTATAATATACCGCATTTTACAAATTGTAATAATATGGTACTTTATTCAGTATAACATGGGCGCTGTGTGTGCGCGTGAAACCCATATGCGCCTACCCACCCCCCTGTATCACTTTTTATTTTCACATCCTGCAGCATCCGAGTAAGAGAGAGAGGAAAATTCCACCACATGCACCGACCCACCTACCTGTATCACTTTATACTCCCTCCGTCCCAATTTCTTGACCCGTTTTGGGGAAGTGGGTTTTTAAGGGGTGTGAAAACTTTGTATTGACTTTTCTATTTTGTCCCTAATTCCAGTCAATATTACTGTGACCAAATTTGTGAGGCTAATTTATTATATGAAAGTCAAAATATATTCAATATGGATCTTGTTTGATAGATATTAATTAGTTTTATTATACAAAATTTTCAAAATCATAAAGACCGTTATAAAATAAAAGATAATAGACTAGCCAATTAAGATGAGAAAAGTATTTTTTAAGGGTAAATTGGAAAGTGACCCAGTTTTGATGAATGTTTTTAGAAGTGGGACAAATATTTTGAGACATGCCAAAATAAAAAGAAGGACCAAGAAATTGGGACGGAGGGAGTATTACTTTAATGAAGCAAGCCCATCTTTTCCTCGGAAAATTCCCCCACATGCAACTACCCACCAACCAGTACCACTTTATTATTCTCTCCATTCATTTTTAAATATTTAATTTTTTATTTTGAATTGTTCTATAATTTGAAAAGTTAATGGGTAAAAACTTATATAAGTATCATTTTGCCCTTTTGAAAAATTAGTGGGTAAAAAGTTAATGGAAAAAATGGAGGATAATTATGAAAAGTAGAGTTAATGTGAAAAGTGTAAAGTAGAGAAAAAAGTTGATTTGAAAGGTGTAATGATAATGTTTTTTTGATAAGTTAGATTTACGAAGTAATACATTTAAAAAGAGACGGAGAGACTACTTTACAGCAAGCCCATCTTTTCCTCATTCCACTTTCGGCTAGATAAGGGAAGAGTGCCCCCCTTTAGGGCCTGTTTGGCTGGTGGATTTGTGCCCGGATTTGTGAAGCGCCCTTACTCAATCTCCTGGTCCCACCACAAATCCACTCTTTGGCAACAATTCTTTACCCCCGGACTAGTTTACTGTTTAGATTGTGAAGCCCTCCTTGACCCCTGTCTTTCAAAATGGTATTCGCTCTTGCACTTAATCCTTGCTCTACGCCCGCGCGCTCAATCCTTACACTTGTGAATTCTAGTTGTTTGGTGGGGCTTTGAGAGAAGCTTTCGCGCTTCCGCACGTGCATGCTTTATATATGACTCATGTTAGAAGTGTTTGGCAGGAGAATTCCGGATTGATTTGTTTTAATTATGGAAGTGTTCGGTAGTGATTCTTACGTAGCGTAAGCGTGGTTTTATATATGAGGTAATTAAATATTCATCCGTTTTTTGGACACTATTTAGATTTTCATCCCCTTTATTTTACAGAGTTATGTTTTAATCATCTTTTAAAGTGATTTGCCATTATTACCCTTTCTTAATATATATATACACACCTACGTCTTTGTTAGGGACTGGAAAATGTTTTTTTGCTTGATTTTCTTTCCTAAAATCAAGGAATTTTGAAATTGTGGATGACTGTGTCACCTAAAATCAAGGAATTCTTGAAATGGTGGATAATTGTATTACCTAAAATCAAGGAAATTTTGAAATGATGGATGATTCTCTTGCCAAAAATTATTGTATTGTAAAGGCCAAGATATGAAGTTGTTATTTTTATATTCGATGTCTTGGTCATTGCCAGCTATTTATGTGGTAATATATATCTCATTTAGTTTGTGTTCACACACACACATAGGCACATGGGGTCTGGGTCGTTGCCAACGGTTGACGTGAAAGCACATGGCGAGCAGAGTATAATAATCTGGCGGCAGAGCATCAAAAGACAACGGCCATACGTCTCCTTGAAATTAATCTGGTGAGGAACAACCCGAACCTGGGGGGGTGCTGTGCATCCCAATGCACAGCACCGTGCTGTGCAGCCCCACGGCGCCGCCGCTCCGGCATTTTTTTGACGATCGGAGACGTTCACCGCGTAGACCTCGTCGAATACTACAAGTCTGCCAAATATCAACTCGATCGGATATCTTTAAGTGCCTCATCGGCACACAAATAACATGAAAAAGTGGTTTTGATCCAGTGTTTGTGTCCATTTGTGTTCCATTTGTTTTCAAAGTATTTGTGTTCCGATGACGCACTTAAAGATATCCGATCGAATTGATTTTTTCTACACTTGTAGTATTCGACGAGGTCTACGTGGTGAATGTCTCCGATCATCAAAAAAATGCCGGCGCGACCCGCCTTGGGGCTGCACAGCACGGTGCTGTGCATCCCATGCACAGCACCCCCCTAAGTCCGGAACAACCATAGGAACAACAATACTAAATTTATCTTAATCATCATATTACCAAGAAGTTCTTGAAAGAGGCCAGATGCAGAGCGGATGTAACAATTCACGAAGCCCAGCGAGCGGAGCAGATGTAACCATGCGAATGTAACCATTCACTTATACCCCTTCTGCTTTGGGCTATGTGCGGTTGCATCACCTTTGGTTCACTTTGTTACATTCGCATCCCTAGTGATTTGCGGATTTCTGCAAGCTCACCGAATTAACAGAAATCATGGTTACCGGAAATCACTTAAACTCCAATACACCTTCATCTTCTTTGATTCTGTCTTTCTTAAATCTAAACACTCCATCCACTGTATAAAAAATAGATAACAAAAAAGTGATCTGAATAATTCATATATATTGTAAAGCTTGACGAGTGCTACATTTATGTGAAATTCAAGTCTACCTAAAAACGGAAACTTTATTGTCGAATAAAATTTATTATGAAGTAAATTTATAGTTTAACTTTAACTTTCATTTAAACAAGAACCCGATCACTTAGTTATTGATGTCTAATCAACATGATTTTTTTTACAGAGATGCTTTGCTCTTTAATTAATACATTATGAACAGCTTGGATTAAATTTTTTTTTTTGTCAATCGGTAAAGACAGCTTGGATTAATTAAAATTATCATATATTGGTTAGTTTCTAAATGTATGTGAGGAGCACCAAAAGACAGTTACTCATTTACTAATAGGTGAGGGAAAATTTTCACCATATGTACCCAAAATCCTCTGCCCCCTTTCCCGGTTTCCATCTCCTGACCTCTCAACAATGCGTTGACACGTCTTGCCTTCGAATCTCAACCGTACGTTTATTTCCCAATCCACACTCTCTTTCTATAAAAATCTGTGTTTAATTAAAAAATCTATCCATCTCTTAATTCAAAGTTCTCTCGCTATCCCCCAGCTAGATCCCCAATTACTCCCCTGCCATCGGGCCCTTAAAATCCTAGATCTAAAACCATCAGTACGTAACTCAAGTGTTTAATTACGAAAACTCAAAACCCAAAACTGGCAAATTGAAACTTTAATTTGGATGCATAGAACAAGAAGAAAGTTTTGGGATTTAGGAGCAATGGGGTTTCTTTTTCTTCATCGGGTAGAAGAAATGGGTTTTTGGACAACAACTGAAAAGAATGGGGTTTTAGGTCGAGAGAGAATGGAGGGAGGTGATTGAAATTTGTTGGAAATCCGGTTTTCAAAATGTGTTGATGGCTAATAAGTCTAAATTATTGACACGTAGAATCTCGATCCATTTTATATCTTGTTAGTTTTAAAATGCACGTAATTATTGACATGTCTCAACTCCCCTTCTCTCTCTTACGGGGCTGTTTGATAAAGCTGAAAGCTGAAAGCTGAAAATTGAAAATTAAGTACTGAAAACTGAATGCTGAATTTATTAAGCTAATAAGTTGTTTGATATGTACTGAATCTTAAGCACTGAAATAAATAAGTTGTTTGATCTGTATAAGGAGCTAAAGTATTAAATTCACTAATTTTCTTAATTTGCCTTTCATACATTCATACTGAAATGCATAAATGAAAAGAAAAAAAAAAACTTACATTTATGAAAATAATAAAAATATGCAGAATATTGGCAAGATGGTGGTATAGCGGTGTTGGTTTTAAATTCACTAATTATCTTACTATGTCTTTCATTTCATATATTCATACTGAAATACAAAAAAGAAAGTAATAAATGAAAAAAAGTACATTTATCAAAATAATAAAAATATATAGAATATTGGCAAGATGGTGGTATAGCGGCGATGGTGGTTGTGATTGTGGGGTGGTGGTTGTAATTGTGGAGTGGTGGCCTCGTGGTGGTGGGAGAGTGATGATGGGAGTAGTGGTGGTGTCGTCGTGGTGTAGTGGCGGCAGTGGTAGTGATGTGGTGTCAGTGGTTGTGGTATTAGTGGTGGGAGTGGCAGAGTGGTGGTGGTGGTCGGGTGGTGGCGATAGTGGTGGTGGGGTGGTGGCGGCTGTGGGGTGGTGTGAGTGGTGGTGGTGGGGTGGCGGCAATCGTGGTGGTGGTGGTGGCGGAGTGGTGGTGGTGGTGTAGTGGTGGAGTGATGGTTATGGTGTTGTCAGTGGTGGTGGTGGTGTAATGGTGGAGTGGTTGTGGTGGGGTGGCAGCGGCAGTGGTCGTGGGAGTGGCGAAGTGGCGGTGGGAGTGGCGAAGTGGCTGTTATGGTGGTGTAAGTGGTGGTGATGGTCTAGGGGAGGAAAAAATAGTTAAATGAAACCACTCAGAAATTCGGTAAAAATTAAGTAGCTCGAAGCTACTTAATTTTTGTCAACATTTTACCTTGCATTTTAAGAGCAACTTAATTTTTTAAGTAATGTAAAATGTGGTTATCAAACCTACTTAATTACCTATTACTTAATTCATTCAGTTTATGTGTTGAATCTGAGTTATCAAACAAGGCCAACATTCCTCTCTTTTTTTTGTTTTATATTTCTTGGAGGATTCCATCCTAAAACCAATTGGAAATAGTTGGAGTAATCTCTAGAATTTATTAACCAAGCTTGAGTGACTTAATTACATGAGCGATATGGGATAACATTTAACATCCTATGCTTCGTGGGTCGCCCGACGGGCACTCATAGAACATGTAACGGGCACTCAGATTTCACCTCGTATATATATACTACCGTGGCTTCTCTCATTCGTGGCTATTTTTTGTTTTCCTAGTGTTCATTCTTAGTTTCTCGAGGCCGTCTGTCCTGACTCTTGGCTTCTCCTGGTTTTCTTTCTAGCTCCGGTTTCCTTGTTGCTCCTGGTTTCTCTTGGCTTTTTCTTAGCATAATATTAGAAAATATTATGTTACAATGTATTCTTAGAATTTAATATTATGTTTCTTGTTTAGGGTAGATTTTTATTCGTGTTTCCTAGTTAGTCTAAATTATCTTGTTATTTGTATTTACATTATTGGTTTAGGTTTTCTTGGTTAGCAAGTTCAGTGGCCTATACAAAGGCATGCTAGGGCTATGTGCTACATAGTCAGTGACACATCAATTAAATCAGTTATCAATTAACACTTTCGTTTTAGGTTTTTCTTTTTGTTTTATTGTTTTCCACTTCTCAACTAATAAGGCGTAGAAGATAGTCACTCTATTTTTTAAGTTATCTTAATACGACTTTGTCTCTTCTTTTTTTTGTCCCTTGTTTGTTTTAGTTCAACTATGCTGTGATTGCGCGCGAGGCGTGCGACCGAAGCCTATTAAAAAAATATGTGCATTTTTCGGTCCAAAAAATTATGAGCGACTATACTTTATTTTTCGCCCAAAAATTACAAACCAGCAATGTGAAATACTTTCGTACACAACTTTTCAAATTTTTCTGCATCGAATTAAAAATCTCTATGAGTTGTTTTTTTTGTCCAAAAATAAATAATTAATTATGCGCGGAACTTTATTTTTTTATCCGAAGAAAATTGCGAAGCCAACAAACCACCAATGTAAACCCAACAAGCCAACAATGTGAAATGCTTTCATACATAATTTTTTTCAAAAATCTTTTCACATCGAATTAAAGATCTCTATTAGTAGTTTATTTTGGTGCAAAAAAATAATAATAACTATGCGCAAAAGTACTTTTTTTTTTATCCGAAAACCACAAAGGCGGGTAAACAATTATGACTTGGTGAAGGGTAATTCGGTAGTATCGAAGATCTCAATTAGTAGTTTAATTTGGTGCAAAAGAAATAAAAAAATATTTGAGGAGATACTTTATTTTTTGATCTGAAGAAAATTGCAAAAGCCAACAAGCCACCAATGTCATAACTGTGGTGAATGGCAATTTGGTAATATAAATTTTTTTAAATTTTTTCGCAAAGGCGGAGTAAATAACAAAGTAAACAATTATGATTTAGTGAAGGGTAATTCAGTAATATCAAAGATCTCAATTAGTAGTTTAATTTGGTGCAAAAAAAATTAAAAAATATTTGCGCAGATACTTTACTTTTTGATCCAAAGGAAATTGCAAAGCCAACAAATCGCTGGAGAGTTTCTTCCTACATAAATGGATAGCAAATTGGTTTTCTGATGCTAAAAAGTGGAATGGTGAAGCTGCAAGTTTGGAAAGAATCATCTGGCTTAAATGCTCCGGAGTCCCTCTCAATGCTTGGAGTCCCTCTACCTTTAGGAAGATAGGTGAACTTTGGTGTTCTTTTCTTGCTGTTGATGAAATTACTTCAGATCTCTCATCATTTGCAGAAGGAAAAGTCTTGATCTCTACTGAGAAGTAGGAGTTTATTGATGATTGGATTCAGTTGGATGTTTGTGGAATGCCTTACAAGGTTCGGATTCAAGAGCTTCGCAACTTTGATATTATTAAGGCGGTCTCCCCCATATATGGTTCTAACAGTGGCACAGAAGATTTGGTCATAGCTTCTAACAAGGTTTCGAGGGTGGATAAGAAGCAAGCACTTATCACAGCTAATATTGATACTAGCCCGAATATAACGGACAAAAATCAAAAAGGTATTCTTGAATTGGGCTGGAATAAGAGTGGGTCTTTGAGCCCATTAGTGGTGGCAGAATCTATAGGCTCGTCTATTGGGACTGATTTTGTAGCAGAGACTCCCTTTGTCTCAATTTTAGTGAAAAAGAGGATCCTATTAAAGCTAGAAAAGGTATAGAAAATGCTGAGGGGGACATGGTGGTTGATGATTCGATTGAGAACTCTGATTGTGAAGAAGCAGTTAATACAGAGGTGGTGGAAGAAACTCAATGGGGAAAAAAGGTAGAAATGGTGAACTCGATGGAGGTGGTGGGTAGAGCATCTCAAATGGAGGGGATAAATCTTATGGTGGATCTTCAGCCAGCAAGTGTTAGGAGAAGAATCAGAAGACAATTCTTTGATGAATGCTTGAGCATTCAAAAGAGTGATGATATGGATGATAGTGAGTCTCTTGACACCCAAAGAATATTGGATGTTGAGAAGGAATTTCAGGAAACTCTTGCCACTGGAAATCGTCTGGGGGTGGTTCACTCGGACAGTGATAACTTGAGGAAAAAGGAGATGATAGCGAGCGATTTCAATAACTTTGATGCTCTTCAAAGGCACCTCATTCCTTGTTAATGGGTTTCTATAGCAGGTCGTCATCTGAAATGTCACGCCCTCGAAATTTAAAGGATAATTCATAAAGAAATTTCCACGTGGACAGTCAACAAGTCCACGGGCCACGTCAAAGTCCAATGTTGAATAGTCAAAGTCAACCTCAAAATTACACAATGGTCTATGGGTAACCGAAACCCCAGGTAAGAAAATATAAGTGAAAAATTATTACAAACCCGAGTAAAAAACATAATATCCAATAGAGTTACAAAATCGTCTAATTTCAAAAGTAACAAGTTTAAAGATGATGCTACAACTCCTCCCTTAAGCTTTTCAAAACATGCATGCAATCACTCCACGCACATCCAAGTCAATGCTCCGTGTTGGGTACCTGAAATTTTGTAAGGTTGAGCTCACTAGCCCAGTAGGAAAACATCTATCGATTCTGAATGCAAACGAGATGCTCATGATGTGTAGACGAGAAGCTAAATCATATGGTAAGACCAAGAGATTTTTAGATAAGCACTAAGAATGATACAAGGTTCAATGATAGCCAACTTACATCCACAATGAAGAGAAAATCATTTAATGAGATTGATAGAATCATGTGAGTGGGCTGTGAACGTCTCAAAAGTCGATAGTCACTAATTCGGACCAAGTACTGCTCCATTTTTATCCGTTCCGTATCCGACACATCACATGTGTTCTCAAGACATTCATTTCATACATCTTATTCATTTATTTCATTCTTTATACTCCGGCCATACCATAAAGGCCCCGTGTCACTCCGGGCATGCCATATCGGCCCCGTGTCACTCCGGGCATACCCTTTCGGGCCCCGTGTCATCATTATCACATTTCCATTATCTTTTCACACTCATTAATGTCATATCGATATTCATGCATAATCTCATCTCAATCCGACACTCAAGACACGACTTCGATGGACTTTCGCCAAACAAGAATCATTACGGATCAAACACGTAACACGACCCCGAAGAGATTTTAGGAATCATCAAATATGCTAAGTTACACTCATGACACGTATCTCATATTCATCACGCACACAACACGCCACATTTGTCCCAAAACAATTATCATCTTCATCACATTCCCCTTAGACATTTGATTATTCTCCGGGCATACCATATAGGTCCCGTGACATTCCGGGCATACCATAAAGGTCCCGTGACATTCCGGGCATACCCTTTCGGGCCCCGTGCCTTCAATACCACATTCGTACTTCATTTAATGCTCATTAATATCATTTCAATATCCACATGTCCCATCACCTTAGTTTTTAGTGTTAGTTTCACGCTAACGTAGTGTTTCGTATCACCCGAACGTACTAATAAGGAAGTTTCAACCCGAGTGTCAAAGGTAGTCTTCATGACCCTTCTGAATAACGTTATACAACCAATAACTTCAAATGAACAAGACTTGATAAGTGAAATAAGGTCCAAACTCTTTTTCATGAACTAAAGGGGTCCTATGGATAGGAGGTCAGGTCCTATGGATAGGACTGGGATCAGATTGGCCATCTTTGGAACAACAGAAAGTCCTATGGATAGGAGAAAAGTCCTATGGATAGGGCGTCAGAGGCTCCTATGGATAGGAGAAAAAGTCCTATGGATAGGAGGGGCATCAGTTGGCGAACAAAAAGAAGACACGCTCCTATGGATAGGACGTGGAGTCCTATCCATAGGACAGCAGCAGATCCGAGTATTTTTATCATAACTTTTCACACTCAACTCCAATTTCAACGAGTTATATATCAAAACGTATGGAATTTGAAGAGCTACAACTTTGTAGTTTAACACATTTCCAAATTTTGCCTCAACGTCACCCGAAAGCGTGAGCGAACAAGAACAATACGAAAATTCTCACCCATTGTGGGGGATCTAAACCCAAACACTTGAGTTGGGTTATCAAACAAACAAAATGACTAGAGAATCCATTAGGAAGTCAATGGAACCACTCAATATCAACACAAACAAGATTAGAACATCTCCAAAGAACTTAAAGCAAGGATTTAGAGGAAATTAGCAAGTATGAGAGTAACACATATACACAAACATCAAATTTGCATTAAGAATTGAAGGATGATCCCCTACCTCTTGGTTTTGCTCCAAGTCAACCCAAAAACGAATTCCTAGATCCCCAATTTGAGCAATCCCGTTTTTGGCCCTCCCGGTGTGAAAAGATGGTACTCCGAGCTCCCAAACACGCGTAGATGTTGAATCTTTGGTCAATTTGTGAAGAAGTTTGATGAGGAAGGAGTAATTTGAGCTCAAAGGAGCAACAATGGAGGAGAGAGGGGGGAGGGGCTGATTTTTTTTGGGAGAAGAGGGAGATTATCTCTCTCTCTATACACACACATATAAATACATAAGAACAATTACACCCCAAGCCCAAAAGTGGCTTGTGTAAACCAATTTAACCCCATTCCACTTATATTACACTTCACCTCATCACTTATGCATATATCACATTTCCCCACATTACCCCAACATTATTTCCGAAAAAAAAGAAGAGAAAAACACGGGTCCTTACATGAAAGGTTTTGAGGTTGGTCATGGGGCCTATTTTGGGTTTGGATCTTTGATTGCTTTAGGAGTTTGGGTTCCCCTGTTAGGTGTTATTGGGCTTTGCTTTTTCAGGTGTCTTTTCTTTATTCAACCTTGGTTGGATTCCCTTCCCCTCTCCTCCGGCTTGATGTACCCTTTGTCAAGTCTTCTTTAATAATTTTTTTTGCCGATCAAAAAAAAAAACAAGCCACCAATGTCATAACTGTGGTGAATGGTAATTTGGTATATAAATTTTTTAAATTTTTTTCGCATCGAATTAAAGATCTCTATTATTAATTTAATATGGTGCCAAAAAAAAAAAGATAAAAAAAATTATGCGCGAAAGTACTTTATTTATTTTATTTTTTGATCCGAAGAAAATTACAAAGTAAAAAGGGCCATATATAGTGCAGCCACACAGAGTAAATAACATGAACATGTGGGGACATTCTGGCAAAATTGGCGTACCAAAACCAAAACTCTCTTTTTATATAGTAGGGATTTTTCTTGTAAAGGTCTTGACCAGAAACAAATTTAACGAATTTGGATCATACTAATCCGGCAGAAATCTTACGCCAGATGACAGTTGACGCGGTGGTGGAGAAGTGGGATTGAGGAAGAATTATGGGAAAGTCTCTCCTTTTTTTCTTTTTCTTTTTCATTTGTAAAGGTGTATGCACTGGGAAAAGCATTAATATTTGAAGCTCCAACTATTTGTGCCGGTAGGTTCCAAACATACCAATGCATTTGATGGTTAATTTAGACAGCGTGAGTTTCGAATACCATTTAAATACACAATTCAAATATTGGGGAATCAATAGGCTCAGATTTTTCTAGTCGGGACGGAAGGGACGCTTCCCTTATACTTTGGGGACCAACAGAAAAAAAATTAAGTGTTTTGAAATTGGACTTGATGAAGAACACAACCAACAATCCTTCTATATTAAAAGGAAATCCTACCATTTTTCTTTCGCTTCAAACCCATGATTAGTATTCACGTTTTCCACCCTTGAATGTAAATTCTATGTATGCAATTATTCAATGTAGATTCTATGTATGCAATTATTCAATGTAGATTTCATGCATGTAGTCATGATTTTAAACACATTTTAGAAGGTTCAACGTATGCATTAAACACATGATTTTAATCCATTGCATGTAGTCATTATTAGATTCTATGTATGCAATTATTCAATGTAGATTCTATGTATGCACTTATTCAATGTATGCATTTATATCTAGGTTCATCTCCTCCATTGTGGAGTATTAAATTAGAGAGAGAGCGAGACATGCATATCTTATTCAATGTAGTCATTATTAGATTCTATGTATGCTTGTCTTTTAAAAGAACTGGGATTGCCCATGAAAATGATACCGAGATGCCATGATCCTTTTGGTCTATATCTGTAGTGTAGCTTGAGTCTGTCTTATTTGTTTCACTTTTTAGTTCTCAAAGTAATCTGTAATACATAGGAAGAGGTTGATGAAGAGACTGAGAAGTATATAATCTCAAAGTTCTCAAACCTAAGAACTTTGAGAAAGGTCAAAGAGTTTATCAGCGACGACCAAATTTTGCAAGGCAATACTATGGCTTCGTGTTGTTCAGCAAATTTTAGAATTCATAATAGTTTATATCAAAGGAAGTGTGTAGAAATGACATATGACAGTACAAAAATCACGGAGAAAAACAGTTGATTGGATACATGAACTCAGTTAAATAAAAAAAAAAAATCAGGGAGAAAAGGAAGAAGTATCCTTTATTTGAATAAATTTTGTATATTGGTGTTGCAAGTAATTGATTTAATCTATATTTGAGTACATTTCGGAATGTCCGGTATCTAAGCATCTAGCATTGCTCAATTTTGGTATTCAAAACTGGCAGTCGGAGGCAGCACTTATACAATCCGATGTTAATGTTTTTTAGTTGTACACTTCCTTGAAGTATAAATAGCAGAAAATGGGCTTCCTTCGTTTTTTTATTTAATTTTTTTTTTTTGGGCAAGATGTTGGTTGGCCAGAAGGAAATAAAAACAAAGTACAAAAGCACGAGCACGAGACTCCATGCGTGCATGGAGCCTTCAACTAGTAATAACAAAAGAAAGAGGGAAGAGGGGGCATGCGAGAGAGAGAGAGAGAGAAGAGGGGGCATGCGAGAGAGAGAGAGTTGACTACAGTTGCAAAGTCTTTTTCAAATTGTATAATGGTGACCAAACCATAATAAATTGAGAGAGAGAGAGAGAGAGTTGAGGGCTCTACTGTCTCTCGGAATTAGATCTGGTGAAATAGCATACAAAATTTTGGGACATAAATTTGACCATGGATGTGATGTCTTTTTGAAATCGAATATGGTGAAGACACAACAAACAATACTAATTAAATTGAGATTGGAAGATACAGTTGATTATGGTATTCTCTTTCGAATTGGATTTGGTGAAGAACACAACCAACAATACTAAAATTTAGAAAGTGTGAGAGAGGGAATAGACCATATACGCTATGTCTATTTAAAATCTGTTATGGTGAACAAAACAAATAGTACTAAAGAGAGAGAGAGATTGATTTGACCACAACTGTGTTATATCTTTGAAATTTTATCTTGTGATAAACACAACGAATAATATTAATTGAGAAAGAGAGAGCTAGAGAGAGAAAGACTTGACCACAACTATGATGTACTTGTGAAATTCAAAGGGGAGATGATCGTGTCGTGCCGGGTCAAAAATAAACTTATAAATGCAAGGAATTTTTTTGAAAGGCGAAAAACTTTATTAATCTTTGAAAACATTACAAAGATTAAAAGGGAAGAGAGGGAGGCAACACGACTAGGAGGAACAAAGCCTCACTAGAGCTCCCAAAGGAACCCCGATGTTGGCAAGATGCCAACAGAGAGAATACGAAACAACAATAGCAATCACAGTACAATGAAATCAGAGAAAAAGGAAAACAATAGCTAACTAAAGAGAGTCCAAAATGCTATTAAGCCTGAAAATAAAATCATCAGTTGAGAAGTCTTTGAATCCAGCCTCAGATTTTTCCCACAAAGCAACTCTAATCTTCACAAGTTCTGCGGATTTGACCCAATCTGTGACAGCATTATCGAAGACACAAGCATTCCTTAGCTTCCAAACAGTCCAAATAACAGCCATTGGAATGATATCCCAAATCTTTCTCTTGACTTTCTTAAGCTTCCAATCCTTCCACCAAGAGAGGAGGTATTTAGCAGAGGGTGGAGTTACCCATTTAACTCCCCACCAAGATAGGACATTGGACCACAAAGACCAAACAGGAACGCATTGCAGAAAAAGATGGTCTAAGGATTCAATGTGCAATGAACAGAATTTGCATAAGGACTCCTCAATAGTATGTATAATGCCAATATTAAAGAGATGTTCTGCAGTTTTGACTCTCCCATGTAGAACAAGCCAAATGAAACACTGAACCCGGTATGGAGCTAGATTCTTCCAAATAAATGCAAAATCAGAGGTTGCGTCAATGGAAGATGGATTAGCCAGATTATAAAGGGATTTGACAGAAAAAGATGGTGAACAATTGACTGACCAGGTAAGCATGTCCTCTGAGCCATCGGACAACAAGATTTCTGAGCCATCTAAGATAGAAAGGATTTCATCCAACATAACTTTCTCCCAGTCAAACAATCTTCTCCTAAGTTGAAAGTCCCATACATGAGTGTTTGCTCTTCTAGATAACACATTTGAATGGATTCCTCCTGATTAATAACCAAGTTGAAAATGGGAGGGAAAGCTTCAGCTAAAGAGTGATTCCCAAGCCATGAGTCCAGCCAAAATATAGTGTGTCTGCCGTCACCAACTTTGATCTTTGTGTTCGTCATATACAAACTGTGCATGAAAGGATTTCTGATCTTGGTATTAATGATATCTTTCCAAATGGATGAGGCAGCTCTCGGCAGATCTGAATTTGGGTACCATCTGCTAGCTTTTGCTTTGTATTTGGATGTGATCACTTTCTTCCAAAGAGATTCCTTTTCCACCCCATATCTCCACCACCATTTGAGTAACAATGCGTCATTCATCTCCTTAATGTTTCTGATCCCTAGCCCACCATTGCTTCTAGCTTGGGTGATTTTAGACCAAGAATGGAGTTTCCTTTTGAGTTCAGACCCTCCCCAAAGAAATTTGGCTTGAATGGATTCTAAGGCTCTCACAACACCTTCAGGAATCTTGAACAGAGACATGTAAAAAATTGGAAGACTACTCAGGACAGATTTTATAAGCACAATTCTTCCCCCAATAGACAAATATCTCCTCTTCCAAGAAGCCAGTTTGATTCTAAATCTGTCCAGAACAGGTTTCCAAGTAGATTTTCTCTTAGGACTTGCCCCCAGAGGCATGCCTAAATATTTAATGGGTAGCATTTGCATTTGGCATCCCATAATTCTTATTCAAAAGAATAGCGGTTAAGTCTGAGGTCAATCCGCAAAGACAGATTAGTTGAGTTACGCTAACTTTGATTAATTTCTAATTTAATCCGGATAAGAAATTGATTGATTGGTGTTGTGAATTACTGAATTTAAACAAGCAATAATAAAATTGATTGAAATTAATGGAGAGAGGATCTAGGGTTTCGAATCCACCCCGACCACGTAACTAGGCTATGTATAGGCTAGGTTTATTATTCGAATCGCAATCGTCAAGAGGATAATTTAGTTGTCAAAGGCATGGACTATCCCTCCCATAGCACGGACTATCTCGCTGGCACAACCCGTCTCTTTCACTGCTTGTCTAGTGGCACGATCTGTCTTACGACCATAATCCATATCAGTTGCCCAAGCACAAGCATAGAAAACCATTGTTTAACTAGGTATTTGAGAGTGCACACACAAATACTCAACCAATTGAAAGAATTAAAATGATTTCATTCGATCGTAATGAAACGGGTTGGATCCGGGGTGGGTGCTATGCGGCAGGTGTTGTGTGTCATGTTGTGCGGCAAAACTACGTCATTTTGCTTGATTTTTGTGCACACTTCCAAAGCTTCCAAGGGTCTTGTTTGGAGGAAGAAAAAACCATTACAAAGTGCCTAAATCCAAAGTGCCTAAATCAAAGTGCCTAAACCCACTATACCCTATCCTAAAGAGCCTAAATCCCCTAAAATTGAACCCCAAAATTAAACCCCACACTTAACTCTCTAAACAGGGCCCTTGGATATACTAAGAAAATGAGCAAAACGACGTAGTTTTGCCGCACAACATGGCGCACAACACTTGCCGCACAGTGCCTCCCCCGGATTCAAACAGGTTCTTAGTTAAACAACTGATTCGAATAAATAAATCTAAATTCTATACATAAACAAAATTACTTGGGGCAAGGCTTCATCTTATTCTTAGATGGGTGTTTAGCCAACCACCATCTATTGCCGGAACCAAGCCGCAGCCTCTTCTGCATGGTCTTGTGCGCAGCCTCTGTTAGCGTGGCCAGAGATCCCCCAAACCCTTCTCCTTTATGAGCTATATATAATGCTAATACCCAGAGTTTCCAATTAAATGAGTTTCCTAATTATCCCCCAAAACTGAAAACCCTTCTTATTTTTTCCTTTCATAAAGGACTGAATATTTCCTTGCAGAACTGAAATTTCCAATTACCGAGTAACCAATGATCCACCACGCACGTGCAATTAAACCCACGGCTTGTTGGCTGGCCCATTATCAATTCCTTTAATTCCCTAAACTCTAATTAGCCTAGCTCACAATCAAGCATATAATTCTTGGCCTTGGTTCCAAATTCCCAAGTTCACAGTTTCCTTCCAAGAGAACTATCAAACCAAACTCTTCATGAAGTCCCATTCTTGGCCAATTGAACATGACTGGACCGAATTTACTTGAATTAAATTGATCACGGACTTCGTTTCGATACCAAGTAAAATCCGACTTTATGCTCTTTTTATATCAACGCCTCCAAATACCTACAACGTGCAATAAAAGAAATTAAACTCCAAATAACAATATAAACGAACCTAATAATGATAAATTGGGGGGCATTTTGAATTTTTCCCAATTTTTTTTTTAAAGTCAAAATTAAATTTTAACATTAGTTGTTTTTTTGTATGTTAAGAACACAGATATTGTGTTTTGTAATAGGTGTTACTATTTCATGTGTTCCTTTTGTGTCCCAAAACCCAACCCATCTCTCCGTGCATGGTCTCCGATTAGTTTTTCCATCAATTATTATTCTTATTTCCTTTCTAGGTCTCTCTGCAAAATCCAAACCGAACAAACTATTAGATTCCCGAAACCAGAAATTTCACAATCATGTTGTTCATAGTGTTCGATCTGTCCTTGAGAGAGGGAGTTGGCCACAACTCTGATGTCTTCTTGAAATTAAATTTTGGTGGAGAACATAACCATTAACCAACAAAACTATATATATTTTCATGGCAAATTATGTAACAATGAACTCTACCAAATATTTAATTTCTTTAGAGAAGAGATCTAAACGTAGTTGCTAGATATTTATTGCAACACCTAATACTTTTTTTTTTGGTAAGTTAAGATTTTATTTCAAACAAACTTGATCCTACAAGTGCTAAGGGCATACCGCAAAGAAAAACGACACCAAAACTTAACAAGACAACCCAACATAAACAAAAGACAGAAAGCTAGGAAATCAATCTAGGACCAAAGACCCTACTACTATTGGACCACTTGGCACAGATGAACTCATTTGTAGTAGATAGTTTGACAGCCCTCCACGAACTTATCAAAGCTCTAATATCAGTTTCCACCCTCGAAATAACCTGGGACACAGGAGCATTTACTTGTTGGAAAATACAAGTATTCCTTTCTTGTTGAAAGATCATCACCACCTCTCTTGAGTTTTCCGGAGTCTTCCGGACGTCGCCGGAAACTTCCGGGCTATTCCAGAAATATCTAGACTTCTCTAGAATGCTCCGGAATCGTCTAGAATATGCTAGAGTCTTCCGGGCCTTTCCGGAATGTTGAGGAGTTTACTAGGACATGCTAGAAGGTTCCGGGTTCTACTAGAATGTTCCGGAATATGATGGAAGATTATGGGCTTCACTAGAAGCATCTAGAAGCATCTAGAAGCATGGAGTAATGTGTGCTTCTAGAATAACCTATTGGTGCCTATAAATAGGGATGAGTCCTCATTTGTGGGCAATCCAATTGAATGCAATTGAATGCAAGAGAGAGAGTCCTAGCAAGGAGCAAGTGAGAGATACTCCAAGTTGAGTGAGTGTCCAAGTGTGAGGTGTCCAAGTTAAAAGTGTCTTCCTAGATTGTGTGTACTACCTCTTGTGTGCAAGAGAGTCTTCCATTGTGAGTGATAGTGTGTGTTGTTGTACACAACTTAAGTGTACAAGTGTTTGTAATCAATAAAATTACTTTTGTTTGTTGTGTTCAAACTCAACATTTCTCTCCATATATGATATATGCATGCAACAAAAGAAAGTTCGTAGACCAGGGCTTGAAAGCTATTGCCATTCTGGTACCTCAAAGCCCATCGAACCTCATCCAGCAAAAATGTTATATTGTGTAGATGGTAATGATGCTCTTGCCATGTTTAGTGCAGTCGAAGCAGTCCGTAGGATAACCATTAACGAGCGTAGGCCTATCTTGATTGAGGTATCCTCGTGATTCAGTTTTGATTATTACCTATCACATACACATGTTGTGAAGTTAAAAGCTGAACAACAATACAGTTATACAGAAGATTTCGTTTAAGAGTTTTTAAGTTAGATGCATTACACACAGAGCACAACATCAATCCACTTCCAATGATTTCACCAGATATCATCCAGCTAAAAAGATCGACTGGTGAAGAACAGAGCATGACCCTGTGTCCAGATCTAGAAAGTGGATTGTAACTATTGGCTGGTGGAGTGATGAAGCTGAGTCCAAGCATTAGAGCACTATTGGGTTGCTTGTAACAATTCCCCTACTTTGAAGAAACTCAGTAGATGACTGTAGCCCGTCACTATTGGGTTGCTTCACCAGTCAATCTGAAACTTTTTTGAATGAGAATCAAGAAAAGAGTATTTTAGAAAAATTCATACAATTAGAGGAACTCGTCCTCTAAGACGAAATAATCAAGGAATATTCGGACGCACATCTACAAAAGATTGGTATAGGAATTCACGGGGGATCAAATTTCTTATACAAAAATGATTCTTATTCTTCAATTTATTAGTCATCAAGTAAAAATATTTTTTATTTAGACGAGCATTGACCTTGAAACAACAACGGTTATTACTATCTCAAAGAGAACCAAACAACGCAAAGACAAAAGAGTAGAATTTTGTGTGTGGGTGTGAGATAACTTGATCATATCCTAACCCCTACCTAGCCCTTTTCCCCCCTTAACAGAAAATCGGCCTAAAGGCCAAGTATGGGGCTTTAAAAGGTGTTTAGTCCAACCTAACTTATTTTAAAGTCTCCAATACATTAATGTGAAATTTTTGAGGGTTCAAGGACAATACTAGACAAAAATACCCTTAATGATAAAAAAATTACAAAAAAAAACCCGGCCTGTTAGAAAAAGAAAGCGGGCCTGTATGTACCACATGAAAGCGACAACCCTTAGTTGCGACTAACCTTGAAAGTGACACGGGATCCTGTACCTTTTCCTTTGCTGGTGAATGGACTTGGGCATGCTGTGCACAACCGTGCTGTGCATGGTGCTATGCACCCCTCGGCCGTTGGATTGAGTTTTGGACGGCTCGGATGCGTTCGGCAATTATCCTTTAATTTTAATTTTTTTTTACGGTAAAAAATCAAAACACATCCGAACCGTCCAAAACACGATCCAACGGCCGAGGGGGTGCACAGCACCATGCACAGTATGCCCCCCATTTCCACTGGTGAATGCTGAGTGCTGGCCACACACACTCTCTCTCTCTCTCGCGGGTTGGGTGGAACAAAATTAATTTTCTCTCTTCAATTTTGGGATTGAGTTTAATTTTGGGGTTCAATTTTAGTGTGGTTAGGCTCTTTGGGGTAGGTTATAGTGGGTTTAGGCATTTTTGGTTTAGGCACTTAGGGTACACTTTCCAATTATAGGGTTTTAGTGGTTTAGGCACTTTCATAGGTACCCTAGGGTTTTAGGCACTTTCATGCGGTACCCTAGGGTTTAGGTTTAGGGTGCACTTTCCAATTATAGGATTTTAGTGGTTTAAGCACTTTCACAGAGGGTTTTAGACACTTTCATAGCGTACCCTAGGGTTTTAGGCACTTTCATAGGGTACCCTAAGGTTTAGGTTTAGGGACTTTCATTAAGTTTGAGAGTTTAGGCACTTTTCATATATATGGTTTGAGAGGTTTGGGCACTTTTATAGGCTAGTGGGGGCATTTTTGAAATGTATAGTTGATTTGTCCTCTTGGCATTAAAGAATTAGTTTGTGTCATATTTTCATGATTAACTCCGATACCATATCATTGTCGAAGAAAGACTCTTTCCTTAAATCCCTCGCTTCCCTTTTAGTTTTGTCTCCAAGTACGTGGCCCATCCCTTACCCATTATCCCAACTACCAAATGCTCATATTAAAGCAAACCCATTCTTTCAATTTCCTTTCCTTTTCGGGAAGAATAGAGCAGAGAGAGTTGTATACAGTTGGCGGGAGAGAGATCACTTCATGACTTTTATCTTGTTTCACCCTTCCATCCTCCAATGCAGGGCCGGTCCAAGGGTTTGGAGTGCCCTAGGTCTAAATTAAAATTTGTGCTCTAAGAGTACAACACTTAAATAATTTTTCCCGCAACAATCAACAAATCAAAGTCCAGGTTGGTTTTTGGCTCAAAGTGATCAAAATTTTATTCTGTCAGAAGTATTCGAATTACGAAGAAATATGGCTACAAAATAATTTTTTTAAGTGTATCGATTTTAATAGTGAGAAATGATAGCAGATTATCCTTAATTTGCTATAATTATAGCAAATTAGCTTAGGTTCCCTTTTATTTTTGTAATCACTTTGGTTCTTTGGTAATTGGTTAGCCTCTGATTGCCCCGTATGTATGTGTGACTCTGTGAGTGTGTATGGGTAAGTTGCATCAATCTAAAGAGAAAAATAAAGAGAATGGCTGAATTTTTAATACATGTATACATACTTAGGCATGTATTTAATACACTTTAGGTACGTATAGAGGGGAGGGAATGCTTCTTGCCCCAATTTTTTTGATGTTGGACTTTAGCCTCATAGTTGAAGTCTTGAAGAGTGAAAAGTTAGAAGAGAAACCCATTACTTCCTTAATTCCCTTAGTCCCACATCGGGTGTTTAGAAAGACTCATGCCATTTACGCGTTATAAATAAAGACCCAGCCTCCATTCACTTGTTGCCATTTCCTCAATCGTTTAGGCCTCTTTAATTATAAATAAGATTGGGCCTAAATCTTTTTTTGTTGGGTCAAAAAGAGTCCTACTCAAGTCCACTATGAAAAAATATGGGAGTGCCCCAAAAATTGTCCTTTTGGAGTGCCCTAGGCCCAGGCCCAAGGCCTAGGGCCTGGGCTGGCCCTGCTCCAATGTCATAACAACCGAATACCCCCTTTAAAGACAAATCAAATGCTTTCATTTATTTCTTTCTAATTTCGGCAGCAAGCATGGAAAGTGAGCGAGAGAGTTTAAACAGAGGAGGAGGAGGAGAGGAGCCAAGGAGTCTGACGGTAGATCGGGTTCAATCGGGATGGAGTAGTGCTACTCGGTTATGTGGTTCACGGTATTGCTCAAAGGTAACTCGGGAAGTATACGATATGGTTTCTATTTCCGGAATCCACTATTTATATCTGCTTTGTAATCCTTTTGAATATATCGTGTTATTTGTTTAGTCCAAAGGCCCGGCCCTGAGATTTTCGGGGCCCTAAGCATGTTTTATTAATGAGGCCTCTCTAACATTTGTATATATATTAATTATTCCAAGTAAAGATAGCTAACACCATGTGATTCGGTGGTCGTATGCGTTTGATAACACCACCTACCTCGGGGTTGCGGGTTCTAGTCTTAGCACCGGCACAGGAAGTATTTTTTTCCATACATTTTCAATGTATACCGGTATAAAAAAAGAAGACGCGAAGAATCGAACCCAGGACGTGCAAGATAAGGTGCAGAGGTCTAACCACTGAAGCACAGCATTTGCGTTTGCAAAACAATTGACGTAATAAATATATAATGTTATTTATGATTTGGGGGCCCTGTTATTCTGCCAAAAACGGGGGGCCCTAAGCGGCGGCTTGGTGGGCTTATGCCTAGGGCCGGCCGACCAATGAAATCCTGTCGAAAGTAGAATGTGTGTTATTCGGTCTCATATGTGGGATTTGGTGTGGACTCTTAGTACATGAATCTAGTGATCTTGCCAATAGCCTGGCCAATATCCTAGATGGTGAGGTGGGTGAGGGAAGTCACTAATTGGCGGTTATGAGTTGTCTTGTGATTTGTTTAGTTTGACTTAGTATTGTCGTTTATTGATTCCACTTGAATGCGAGCATTATTATTCTTGTTGTCATATACTTCCCGGTTCGATTTATTTTTCAGGTGTTAGTCATGGTTAGAACTTAGAAGCAGCCGTATGGGAGATGATTATTTATTTGGAGAATTTAGTGCTTAAGACACTGTATAATTTTATTTGGAGATTTATTTTATTAGGGGAAATTAGAGTTAGCACCAGTGACTAGGGAGGTAAATATGTAGAAAACTCATTCCAATTGGATATATAATCATTTTATAATTTTGATCAATAGGAGTTTTGGCGTTTTCACATCCTTATTCGTATATCTTAGTTAGGATCATCTTTTTCAATGGTTGCATTTGTTTGTATGACGTCTGGGACTTTATTTCTTCTCATTGAGCTAGGTTTTATTTTGAGGCATTACTAAATACTAAATAGGGAACGAAGGAGTCAAAAAATAAAATTGAAAAAGACTAGCTTCCCACCAGATGAAAGAGCTTCGCTTTTTTCCGATCAATGAAAGAAGGAAGAAAAAGAGTTGGCCAACCGTTTTGGGCAGAGAATAATCTCCATCTGCAATCGTTTCATTTCATTCTAATGAACAGTTTTATGCCATTAGATGAAGTGATTTCATGTCTGTGATGCGTCCAATAGCCATATATACAATCTACATAGATTTGTCATATTATCACCTAATTTTTAACACAAGACTTCTGTTAGTGGAATTTTCACTTGCCTTAAATTTTTTTTGAGGCCCCGGTTGTTTTCATCTGCCGGAACAATGGTGTGCCATCGGCAACCCTCTCTCAGATCAATTTGGAAGTACGTTCCCTCCTCACTTTCACCCGATTTTCCCCTTTTCCAAATTCTGATTTTCAGTTTACATTCTTGTTCAGGTTTTTATTCATTGCTATGGTATTGCTGTTAGAGGACAGGGACATTGAGTTTGTAGTACTTGTTAAGGGGGCGTTTGGTAATAAAAATTCTGTTTTCTGTGTTTTCCTTTTAAACGACCGTGTTTTAAAAATAAGGAAAATCACCTTTTTTGTGTTCCGAAAATTTTCAGAAATTTTGAAAACGTTTTTAATAAAAACAAAACATAAATAAATTACCAAACACATTTTTGTTTTTAAAAAAATTGAAAACAAAAAAATAATAATAAAAAAAAGAAGGAAACCAAAACGTTACCAAACACACTCTAAACAACAATAGAGAAGATCAGGGCGGAGCCAAGGGGGGTCAAGCGGGGTCACTTGACCCCACTGAGGTGTCAAATTTTAATATGATAGGTATAATAATTTTTAGAATTTTGTATTTTTGCCCCTTGTTTGCATGCCCAACTACTTGCCCTCCTCCTTACCACTGACCACACCAAATAATTTTCCTTGTAACTCTCTAATTCTCTTCACCACTACTTGCCCTCCTTACCACATCCAATTGCGTCGAGTTGTTGTATACTATCATAGATATGTAACTCCAAGAGCTAAATAATCGCTTTAATGAGGTAAACACTGAGTTGCTTCTTTTGTGTTGCATGTCTAAGTCCATCCAACTCATTTGCAAGTTTTGACAGCCAAAAGTTGAACCACTTGGCCAAATTTTATCCTAAAGAATTCTTCAGTACTAAGCTTTTGATCCTTTCGGATCAACTTGATCGTTGATGTGCGGTCTAGTGTCGAGTTTTCAAACTTGAAAGGAATTGGTGATGTTTCTCGAATGATGGTTGAGACCCAAAAAGATATAGGGTATCCATTGGTTTTCAGGCTTTTGACTTTGAGTACTCTAGTTTTACCTGTTGTGACAGCTACAGTAGAAAGAGCATTTTCTACCAAGAAGATTGTGAAGAATCGACTTCGTAACCGAATGGATGATCAATGGTTGCATGATAGCTTGATTGTGTATATTGAGATGGAGATTTTTAATAGTATCACATATGAGGCTATTATGCTACGATTTCAAAATATGAAAAATCGCCGGGGTCACTTGTAAACGATGTTATAGGTTTTAAATCGATACCTGCTTAGCTACTTTTTGTTGGCATTCGGTATAGCTTTTTGTGGTCGGTTGTGAACGCGGTTATAGGTTATATATCTAAGCTAATTTTTGTTTGGCATTTCAGTGTATCTTTTGGGAGATCAATTGTAAATGAAATTATATCTTATTAATAGATATCTACTTTAACTCCTTTCTATTTCACATTTTGGTGTTTTTTTTTTGTTCTATTATTCTGCTTTAAGAATTTGACCCCACTCACATTTAGTTCTGGCTCCGCCCCTGTCAGAAGATATTGTATAGAGTTTTCAAAGTTAGATGCATTACATGCAGAGCACAACATCAATCCACTTCCAATGATTTCACCAAATATCATAAAAAAACAGAGCATGACCTTGTGTCCAGATTTAGAAAGTGGCTAGTTGAGTGATGAAGCTGAGTCCAAGCATCAAATTGGGTTGCTTGACCAATCAATCCGAAACTTTTTGAATGAGATTCAAGAAAAGAGTATTTTAAAAAATTCATAGAATTAGTGGAACTCATCCTCTTAGACGAAATAATTAAGGAATATTCAAAGCCACATGCGCCTACAAAAGATTGGTATAGGAATCCACGGGGATCAAATTTCTTATACAAAGATGATTCTTCTTCTTCAATTTATTAGTCAAGAAGTACAAATATTACTTATTTAGACAAGCATTGACCTCAAAACAACGGCGGTTAATTACTATCTTAAAAAGAACCAAACAGCGCAAAAACAAGCGCAAAGCCATCCGGAGACAAGGAAATTCCCCGCTCTTGAGGGATGCCCTCAGCGTCGAGGAAGATGTATTAGATTGTATGTGCGACTCGTTTAGATCATGGGTTTGGACAAAAGAAAGAATACCAGAACTCCAAATTCATCCCCATATCCACAAGTTCACGACATTTCACCTTACTCGGAGTGCTGCCTAAATTGCATTCGAACAACTTAAGGAGAGAAAAAAAAAAAAAAACTAAAAATTTAAGTTGTGAATGAAGAAAAATGGTGGTTATGAGATTCGATCGGACCAAATAGTCAGTTTCTTTTTTTTTTTTAATTGGAACTCAGCGAACTGAAGAACGTTTTTTTTTAATCGTGACTGAGGCCGCTGTCACAAACCCCTTTTGATTCACTGTTGCGAAGATCTCACAAATAGTAACGACAGGGTGCGTAAGATTGAGGGAATAGAACGCTAATTGACATTGAAAGAGTACACAGTCCAAAAAAAACGCAAACAAAGAGAGAGTGAGAAATTACATGATTGGCAGGGGACTTTTTATTTGCATGAAAAGGGTACACTTCTGCTCAGACTATTCTCTTTGAATCTAAAAACCAAATAATCACACCAAAGAATTGGGTTAGATTTACGTACTCAATGATTGGCAGAGAGGTGAGCTCTGGCCAATGGCCATCATACTCCAGGGAGGTGAAATGGCTCTTCATACAAACCAGCCCCCCCTCCCAACAATTCCCCCTCTTCATACATATCCATTCTCCTCCCATGAACGTATCATTTTGTGCCTCACTATTATCTAATATTGTATTTAAGGTTAGTTATAGAACACTGAATTAGGGCTTTTCTATTTAAAGTAGTTAATTTTGTGTTACTGGTAATCTTTTCATTATTCAATAAACATTAGGCTTTGGGCTTTCTTTCACAGGTTCCAAACAAAGCTTTAGTTTTTTTCTATTCGAGGAAATCTTTCATCAAGGCCCTGTTTGTTTGGACAAAAAAATATTTTCACAAATTCCAAACATTACGCTCTGGTCACATATGTGGTATGTGGGCGTGTACCTAACATTTTCCCTACTCACCTGCTAGAGTTTTTCTCACCCGCTAGAGTTTTCCTTGCATCACCGAAACTTGCCTGTTGATAATTTAACTGAGATTCTCTAGAATTTTCAACTATAAATGCTAGCACTTTTATACATTCTTCCACACGGTGCTTGCTGTGAAAAGAACAAAAAAATAATAATAGTAATAATTACTATTACTGTAGACATTTCAGGGTTGTGATGCTGTTATTTCATACTCTGTGTCCAGTTCCAATGTTTTCCATTAGTCAAACGACTTCAAACTAAGATTTCTAGTACAACTTTGGGGGGTAGAACTACTTGCTTCATTTGCCTATTGGGAGCATTGTTGAGATTGTATCCAGTACGAAAACAGATTACTAACAGAAAGCTCTGCCCCTTTCCCAATTACATTTCTATTTTCCGTAACTTAGTTTTCGATTTTCCCCATTACAGGAAATAGAGGATCCGGTCGAACTCCGTTAAATTGGGAAACAAGGTCTGCGATCGCCCTAGGAGCCGTACCTCCACTCACAAGGTCCCTCAGTCTCCCACGGCAATATATATCAAGTCATCAAACATCCTCCTTACTAAATCCTACGAGCCCCGCGTATCCAACTTAGGCCTTGCCCAACTCGTAGGCCCCGTCACGTCTACTCCCAATCGTGTTGCCTGCTACCGGGCCCCAGAGGTAACAAATGCCCGTAAAATCTCTCAAAAAGCCGATGTCTACAGTTTCGGAGTACTGCTTCTGGAAATGCTGACGGGTAAGGCCCCCACGCACGCCTTATTGAACGAGGAAGGGGTGGATTTGCCGAGGTGGGTTCAGTCTGTGGTTCGTGGGGAGTGGTCCTCTGAGGTGTTTGACCCTGAGTTACTCCGGTACCAAAGTGTTGAGGAGGAGATGGTGTTGGAAATTATCAAAATAAATGGGTTTTTATTTGGGGTTTTATCAAAACATTCCTTGTGCTCTTTAGAAAGCTTTTTTTGTTGTGTTTTGGTTTTGTCCCACATTGGCTAGTGAGGAAAAGGTTGAGTGATTTATATATGGGAACATTTCTATAATGTTCACATAGTGTTAAGTGGCAAGGCACCTATGGTGCTACACGCTTTACCGGCGTAGCCGGTGATGGAACACACTCATACGCACCCGCGCGTGTGCGAGCGTGAGCGTGGCAGTGGGCTGTGTGGCGCTTTGATGGCCCATTTTACACTTAGCACGTCGGCTCGAGGCGCCTTGTAGAATGTTTTTGTATCAATACCCTGGTTTGGGGTATCAATACCAGCGCGTCTGCGCGCGGATTTCCGACATTGGTTCGTGAACGGATGCAACTCAAAAAGGAGAGTAATGACCCAAACTCAAGTCTATTCACTAACGGGCGTGTCCTAAAGTGAAAAGGTACATTTGGGCTATAAATAATATCCAAATTACATTCATTTAAGACCGAATTCTAGCCTTGTTACTCTGCCAAAATATCTACAGATCGCTTTCTAGTTTTGCGGTACCGTTACTCTGCAGAAACGGTGTCAGCAATTCCTTGGTTCATTTGATCACAAATTCGACTCAGTATTCTGTTTGTCCTTCGTTTGTGCGGATGCATGCAGAAGATCATTGAATTGGTCGGGCTTCGTTGTATCCTCGAACAGATTCGCTATCAACCCAGTGCACACCAAAACGGTGGGGGCGAATACTGTTTTCGGAAAGCAACATAGTAACGTGCCTCGAAGCAAGTTCCATCATCAAGACGTTCAGTTTCTCGAAGACTCCTGGGTTTTTGCACCAACAGATGGTTGACCTATTGCAGCTTGCAGTTGATTGTGTCACTCAGTACCCTGATAACCGCCCTTCTATGGCTGAGGTGAATAGTCGGATCGAAGAGATTTTTTGGTCTAGCTTGCAAAAGAACCAAGATACCCTTGATGATATTGTTACTGATGGAGATGAGCATTAGCAGCATGATATCTCTGTTGATTCGGGTGTGCCACATTCTACTCTTGCAGATTGAAGAGAAAGGAAGAATTTTCTGTCTGATTTTTCTACATCCTTAGCGTAATGAATGAATTTAGCGCTTTCGATTGTTTTTTCTCATTCTTTGGGCTCAATTTTTCATTGAGAATTAACTTTGCATCATCATTTTCGCATCGATTTGTTGTTGTTGCAACAATTATTTCTATCCTTCGGAGTTTCAAATTTCTATTGTTATATGGTTGTAGGGAAAATCCTCACTGCTATTTTTTTGGTGGTGGGAAATGTGAGCACCTGCCAACTTGGTACTCTGCAATACAATAACATAAAAAGGCAACTTAAGTCGGTTACTAACTTAAGTCAGTTTTTTAAACAAAGCCTAAGTACTAAGTCCCATAGAAATATTTGGTGGATAAAAGAGTTGGGGCACCACGTGGCGGTGCTGCAAACCACCAAATAATTTTTCCAGTTTTAGACAACCTAGGTTCTAGACGGTGGGTGTGAGTCTTGTTAATAAATTTAGTGAGGTGGGTGTGTGGGCCTACACCTACAATTTTCTTTTTCAAAGCTTGCGTTTTTTTTTCTTACTCATTGAACATTGTTTGTTGAACCTGAGATGTTACGCTTACAAGGTTTAATTGATTTCAAGATTTGCAAGTTTTCTCCCCCTGTGGTAACAAAAGTAGGATATATTGAGGTCAAATTTCACTTATACCCCCTTTGGTTTGGGCCATGTACAGCTACATCTCCTCCGATTTACTTTGTTGCATTCACATCTCCTGTGATTTTGTTGATTTGTGCAAGCTCACCAAATTAACGGAAATCATTGCTTGCACCGTTACCGGAAATCACTAGAAGTCCAAACACCTTCATCTTCTTTGATCTTTTCTTTCTTAAATCTAAAAAATTCATTCACTGTACAAAAAATTAGATCTGAACCATTCATATTGTAGAGCGTGATGAGTTCTACATTTCTATAAAGTTTTTTTTTTTTTTTTTGTCATTTGTCATTCCTAATTTATTACATGGGGGGACGTGAGAATGAGACTCGATCCCGAGATGCAGTGTGGGGCATCCAAAAGCTATCCTGCATGGGATAGCCTCCACTTGCTATATAAAGCTCAAGTCAATCTAAAACCGGTTAATTTATGGTCGAATAAAGTTTATTATGAAGTAAATTTCCACTTTAACTTTCATTTAAACAAGAACCCGATTACTGAGTTATTATATCCGATCAACATGATTTTTTTCACAGGAACTGCTCTACTCTTTGATTAATAATTATGAACAGCTTGGATTAAAATTTTCATACAATATATATTGGTTACATTCAAAAGATATGTGAGGCCTTTGTTCATGGACGAAAAGGGGTGCGGATGCAATTTTTTAAGAACCATAGGGGCGATGATAATACAAAAGTGAACCAGAGAGGGTTTAACTACATATAGTCCAGAAATGTAGGGGTATAAGTGAGTTTGCCCATGTATTTATGGTGGGTCGTTGTCTGATTTGGATGGAAATGCAAGTTAACGTTGGATTTGAGCCATTTAGCCTGCTACATATAAGCTAGATTTTGCAAATTAAAGTAATGTTCCTAACGAAATTAAGGAAATTGTACTAACCTTGTTAGGTTAAATATTCATTGTGAAGATAGAGTTCGCAGCATTCATGGCATATCTTGAGCAAGTTATAGTATATATGTGTAGGTTACACTGTGGCAGCACTTGAAATCAGTGACAATGGGGACACAATTAAACACGCGCTACTCGAACAAGTTTTTGTCAACTTTCTATGTGGTTTTGACGCATAATTTCATTTTGTGAAGTATTTTCTTTATGAGGACGTAGAAAACAAATTGGGATCGTTTGTATCTCTCTTGTGAGAGACTAGACCATCAAGTCCAAACTTTTTGAGGAGCTTTTTCAGATCAATTCGATGAGCGGAGACATTTACTACTTAGAATTCATGGCATTCATGGCATATCTTGAGTAAGTTATAGAATACAAATTGCATGATAACCAAAATACTCCTATATATGTGTGTTGGTTACTCGGTGGCATAGTTTGAAATCGGTGACAACGGGGATACAATTAAACACGTGCAACATGTGGTTTTGACACGCAGTTTCATTTTGTAAGTATTTTATTTATGAAGATGTAGAAAATAGATTGAGATCCTTTGTTGCTCCCTAATGAGAGACTATACCGTCAAGTTCAAACTTTTTTGAGGACCTTTTCGGGCCATTTCGATGAGCGGAGACTTTTACTACTTAGAACTTATTGAGACTGTCAATCACGCTAAAAATCATGTTCACATGATATCAATCGATATTCTTTTAAAACAAGTTTATGTTGTAAAATGAGAAATTTTTTAACACACTGAATGCCAAATAATAATAATAATAAAACACTAAATCTAAACCACATTTACATCTACTATGCTTGAATTGATAATTTGAGATAAATACATTAGTGATTATAAGTTAAACTATAAATATAAAATAGAAAGATGAAACTCAGTGTATCTGTGAAAGCCACATGGTCTAAACACCTCTTATATCAACATTGGTGCGGAGTAAACAAACTTACCCTTAGGCTCCACACCAACGCATGGTAATGGTGGGGCAGGAGCACCACCACCACAACGTGGTGCCCTTTTCTCCCAAACCATGTCAATATGGATCGTTTAGCGTTAGAGACGCATCAAATTAGGAGCTTTTTCCAACATCTCATGCTATGTACCTTTTCCATGACCAATATGAGGAGAAGAAATTGGAGTGGTGCATATCAAAGTCAAAAATAATTTTCAATGGCCAATATCTAAAAGTGAAAAAAAAAATTATAAAAATATTTAAAAAGTTCACTAAAGACAAAAATAATCCAAATTTTTGTGGAGTGATGTATTATTTTTTATCTTTATTCAAAAAAATTTAGTTTATTTAATAATTTTTTACTCTTTAGATTTTTCTCGTCGAGACGAACCAATAATCTAAAAAATATCGATGCAAAATTAAAAAATACATTTTTTTTAATAAAGAGAAAATTGCCAAAGCACCCCTAAATTATCCTCAAGAATCTGTAATTATGATGTCTCTAATTAATCGTATGGAATTATTTTGTGGATAATTGCAGTATCCAGGATTTACCCAATCATAAAAGACACAACTGAGGTTCTTAATTTGAAGAGAACAAAAACCCCCGATACGTCTGTGTCTTGTCGCGTGTCTGAGCTATCAGCTGTGCGTCGTCGTTCTTTTTCAAGCCCAAACTTAGATTGGGACTTCTCCAAGGAAAGAGAAACAAAAACATTCTAATACAAACAGAAGAAATGTTAAATCAAAAGAACATAACAAATGTCATTACCATATTAACTACTCTAAGATGACAAAGTCCAGGAATATCGGTGAAACCAGAAGTCATTGAACAATCAACAAAAGGAAAGAAAGGTCTAACCATGGAATCATTTTACCATCTTTGAGTGTTTTATAAGCAAGTCAATGATGGCGTCTATGTTTATAGAGTCTTTGCACGAGATCACGTAGCAGCATACTTCTCTCTCGCTGATCGATTCAGGACCTCTGCAATTCTGAAATAAGGGAAAAAAATACGTCTTAGAAAATTATGCAAAGGCAACGAGAATAAAATCCACACAACAAAATCAGTACTCACAGTTGATCCATCAGTGCTTGTTTGGAAATAGCTTCTGACTTGTCGATTTTGTTACTGAGAACAAGCAAATGTATGCCACTTGAGGAAGGTTTCATCAAGAGTTCTTGTAGCTCGCTTTGAGATATTGGAACACTGTCTCTATCGGCCGCATCAACAACGTATCTGCCTTTGTATGAAGAGCGAACAAGTTAATGCAGGTAATGGAAACTTTAGGGATCTACGGTAAAGTAAACTTTAGGGATCTACAACTCCTTCAATCAACTAGAAGTAGTTGTTGAGAAGATTGCATTTTTGCATTGGAATTTAAGTTTCACACCATCTGTTTCCCTTATCGATCACAAAACACGAGCAAGTTTGTAAATGAGCGGAGTATGCCTCTCTTGTTCTCTTCATGTATGTGGGCTGCCTGCCCCGTCCCGAATAGACGAACAGGAACAAGCTGAAGAAAGGTGTGTGAGAGAGAGAGAGAGTTGTGACACTACACTTTAATCCAACAATTATAAGGATTTCTGACCTAGTTTGTAAATGAGCGGCAGGATATGTGGTAGTTTCCAAAAGGATATGTGCTAGAGTACTGGAGATTTACTAGATACAAAGGAGGGAAGTTTAAGATATATGAATTGACTTACAATATGGCAGAGACCCCTTAGCAGTACCGCTCCCACATGCCGCGAAACCTCCGTTGCCCTCCAAGGCCCCAAAGTTTGATTTTTACATCCCTTTTGTAACTTCTCTCATATTAAATCCTACCTGGATTCAGGGCATAAACAGTCATCCTCTAACACTTCTTATTTTTACAATGCAAAGAGCCTAATATGATTTTGTTATTGGACCATATACATACAGTTGGAATCCTGTCCTCGCTGTATCCTCGCATCTGTTTGGAATTCAAAGAACAGGATAGGTAAAAGAAGTTCCTCAGAAAGACAAAACAAAGAAGAAAGGGAGATACGCGATGTAGAATACAAGTTGATTTCTTGGTTACTCACAAGAGATGTCTTTCCCGCACTTTGAAGTCCCACAAGGGAGAGTTCCGTTTCTTGCTTAAAGAAGAAGCTGAAATGCAGATATGATAAGAAGAAAGGAAAAGACAAGAGAGAAATTTCTGAAGAAGAAATAAATAAACTGTTCTTAATACAACAAATAAGGGCATGCTAAGAGTGGGTTCTTCCTCTTTTGACAGTGTCAAACTTTCAGTAAACCGACAACCAATTACAACTTGAAGATTAAAGATTTCCACAACTATTCTGGAGGCTGTAACATATCGAACCAACATGTGCTGCCATGAAACCAGGTTCAGAAGACATGAGTGAGACAAAAGGCACATACCTTCTAATCATAATTGGCGTCCTAAAGAAGAATGCAAGGCTTTAAGTCACTAGGGAGGGGAGAACATTTGTGGAGTGAAGGTGTTTTAGCTATCCAAAGATCTGATACAAGACATTTGAAGTTGTGATCAGAAATTCTGGCCAATTATGTGGTTATTAGTTATTACTGAAGTATTGACGTAAAAAATAAACCATACACAAGGCAGAACAAGGGAAAAAGGAGAAGGAGAGGACAGTGATAGATATTTTCAAAGAAAATGCAATGCACAGCCCACTTGTTAAGGTATATCTGTAATAGTAAAAATCTGTGTGACAAAAGAACGTTGCATCAGATGATTAAATTGCTCCATCCACTTCTTCTAAATGACATTTTACCTATTTTTATCAATATTGAAAACATGATATCAAACTAGCATCAAGTTATTCATATGCAATTTGTTCCTGGGATCTAAAAGATCAACTTCAAATCTTATATATCTGATAGGTTTTTGAAATTCGATGAATGCATTACCATGTGAGTCATGTGCTATATCTTCTAAGTTAGCCCTGCTATGAAGAGACCTTTTTTGTGCAATGTGAAATTACTTAAATGTCTAGGAAAAACTGGTAAGTGTCATGAATTAGGACATAGCTTGTTACGCCAAGCACCACAAATTCCATATAATTCAGTACAAGCCATCTTGATACGTCATTTCCCATGTCTCAGAGATTCCCAAAGTAATTCCAAAAGATCGCATTTTTCAGTTTCAGTGGTTCAAGTTAAAGATAGTTGAGTAATTACATTCCTCCCAAGTCAACAACAAATTGAATAAGCTTTTAAAAGATGACAAGGTAACTCTCTCTATGACATCTCAAAAGATGTCCACAATGCACGCCAAGCACGCAAATTTATACATCCTGATAAGCACCTGAAAAAAAAATGGAATGGCTGACTTCGCCCAGTAGGAAAAATGTTCGACTAACTGTATATGCATATGAGATGATAAGTATGAGCACAAAAACATTTAAGAAGGTTAAACTTTGTTTATAACATAAACCCCATTGCAAAAAACGTTCCAAGTCTCTAAACTTTTGAGTGTTAAACCACTTTCCAAACTTTCCCTTATCTTTCATTTTTAGCTCATTAGGTCATGTTGAGTTCTAAACCGAGATTTTGGGATCTCGTGTCCCTTGCCTGCCTAACATTTAGGACCTCGTATCCTCTGCCGACCGCCACACCGATTGGTGGACCTAATAAACCTTTTATTAGTGACCAGATCTCATTTCCTCATCATGGTTTACACGTTTAATCAAGGTAAAAACCCCAATTTATGAACCACAGTGTAAACTAACAAATCCGCACAACTTTTCAGGCCAGTACCGGTACCACTCCTTCCCCATGAACTACGATTAAACATTTACTCCAACACTAAGCATCTCACAGAACATGTAGAGAGAAGAAGAAAATCCCTATCAAGTAAGGTTTTGAGCAAACTCCTAAGCACCAAGTCAATCCAACCTCCAACGGTCAAGAACAACCCGCCTCCGAGATTTAGAAACACGATCAAGAGTGTATATCAAGTAAAGAACAAGCCACAAGAGTGAGATTTCACCTATTTATTTCCAACGGGAGAGAGAGAAAAATGTGGAGAGAGAAAATCAAGCCCAAAGTTAGGGTTCTTACCTCTCTGAGTGAGAAAACCGAAATCCAAGTGATAATCGAGGTGTAGAACGAGTGGATCTTGAAGATTCGAGGTGGGTTTGTATAGGAATCAAGTGCTTGGTGGAATTTCCAGAGAGAAGGGAGAGAGAAGTGTATTAGGCTTTTTTCGAGTTTTAGAAGTGAGAAAAAAGACTAAGGCCCCTATTTATAGAAATCTTGATCGCAAACAGATTTGTCAAAAAAATTGCAGGTGGTACCGATACCAAGGAAAACTTGGTACCCCTAGGACCATGAGAATTCAGAGACTGAGTGGTACCGGTTCCAAGGAATTGGTGGTACCGGAACCGAGTGCAACGATCATTTCTCAAAAAAAATTCCAGACTGTACCTGTACTAGGAATATGGCTGTACCGGTACAGAATGAAACAAATGCCCATTGATCAAAATCGAACTGTACCCGTACCACTAAAACGTGGGTACCGGGACCACCTGGAAAAATTTCTAATTTGATCTCCATCACCGATTCAAACCTGGAACGAAACAACTCAAGTCCAAACACCTCCACAACACCAAAACTCACATTTTGTCATCCCCAAACCTTCGGTACACCAATACGCACAAACATATTAATGAAAAATGAAATTTGAATATACGGGTCTCTACATAGCTTCCTCTACAAGAACATAGAGTTCATGGCTCAGTACCATAGGATTCTACGCAAACACAAAGGTGTAGCTATATGCAGATGGAATTTCAAAATAAGGTATGAAAAATTCAAAGCACAATAGTTTTCAATACACTAGATAATCATCTCATTGCTACGAATAATTGATTTTGTAAGGTGTCATATCTCTCCTTTATGAGCAACACATCAAAATGCCTTTGGAGGTATGTAAAACTTAACAGGCCTAGAACTGATGGATTGTCGAGACTCGAGAGTCCAACAAGTTCATGAGCTAACAGTCACCGAACTACAAAGAATTTAGAAGGGCTGATTGAGAAATTATAGATTGGTTTCATGAAAAAGGAAAACTGAAGACAAATTAACATTATAACGTATTTCCAGATTCTAAGACTGGCTCTACTATTTTGCATTATTTCTAGCATCATTTGTGGGAGATTAGATATTCAAGTCCTAGAATTTAGATCAAAAGCTTCATTTTGACCTACCTTCACAAGTATGATGTTAATCAAGTAGCGCTCAGATCGCAAGATTATTAATTTCTGGACAATTTGCTGGCAAACATTCTCAAAAACTAAATAGTTAAGAAAGAGTTACTCGTCTGAAAATATCGAAACAAAATAAAACGCAGAAAGTGAGAAATTACGTGATTGGCGACTTTCACGCTTTCAAGCCTTCCCATCATCTCCCTGAAAGCCCGATAATCACACCAAAGGATTAGGTTAGATAACAGTTTCCATGGCTATTTCACACGCACATGGACAGGGCACCCCCTGGGTCGTAATCCCAGAGAGAGAGAGAGAGAGAGGATATCAATGAAACGTGCAATTCGCAGAATAAGTTACCAAATCCAATGGATGGAATATGAGCAATCTTGTGCTGATCTTCGTCGCCGACGTCGAGTCGCTGTTCGCATATTTTCACAACAACGGGACAACTCCGTATTGGTTCCGTAATGGTCTGGGCCACAAATATCTCAGGGCCGGGCCTGCCAAAGGATTAGGTTAGATAACAGTTTCCATGGATTATTTCACACGCACGTGGAAATAATCCCAGAGAGAGAGAGAGAGAGAGAGAGAGAGATCAATGAAACGTGCAATTCGAAGAATAAGTTACCGATATAGAGGGTTGGAATATGAGCAATCTTGTGCCAATCTTCGCCGATTCCCTTTTTGCATCGTTTCTCAACAAGGGGACAGCAAATTATTTTCAAAGATTGAAGAGATGAAATGTTACCCAGCCACTCCGGCAGAGATTCCAACCCACTGAAATCCGAAATTGTTAAATGACACAAGGCAGGGAGGTGCACGAGTTGATCAGGCAGAGACTTGACCTCTGGCCATCCTGTTAAATATAGCTCCCACAGGGAACTGAAATAGCTCCATGGTGGTGATGCAGCACTTGTTGAGGGCCAGCGGAAATATCTATACTCCTCTCCGAATCTACCTATAAACAATGATTGAAGGCTGGTGGTGCAAAACAGCCCCTCCTCCCAATAACTCCCCCAATTTGGACAGGATCGAATACACATTTCCTTGAGGGATGTGAGGCTGTGTAATTCATCTGGATTGGGTGCCTTTAACTCTGGACAGGCAACTAGCTGTAAAATTGGAAGGGTTGGCTGTAGCAACCCTTTCGGTAAACACGTCAACTCCGGGCAATATGCAATCGCAAGTCGTTGAAGGGATGTGGAGCCGTTGAATGCCGCTTCTGTTTCGTCAGTTGGATTGAGCATTCTTAACTTTCCGCAGTCATATACGGCTATATTAACAAGGGTTGGTTGTAGCAGCCCTTCTGGCAAACACGTCAACTCCTCGCACTGCCAAATTTTAAGCTTTTGAAGGGACGTGGCGCCCTTGAACGCTGTTTCTGTTACATCAATAGAACCCATCAGGTTATAGCAATGATATCACTTCAAACTTCTCAAGAAATTTCGCTAGGTTTTGTAGTTGGCTTGGCAATTAACTTAGCCCAATCATTTCCACTATTGCCACACGTCTCTCTGTTTGGAAATCAGAACGCGGGGGAAGGGGAAAAAAATATCAAATTAGTTCGTCCTTTGATCTTAAGGACGAACTAGCTTCATGGACCTCATGCCCTTGACAAGAACTTTTACTTTAGACAACACCAATCTAGTATCATATATTTTACGCAATCTTTGTTAGAACTTAATTTTATGGAGTGAAACCAAACAATGCAAAATAAAAATCATGCAATTATTTTATTACAAGTCAAATGTTTTGCATATAAGCAATTTTGTGCAAAAAAACATTTTACTTTGACACAAATGAAGTCTAAGTAACAATAGTTCTGCAATCCACATCATCATCTGTATGGGCAGGGCCAGGCTATATTCATATTCGTGGTAATTGTGGTGAGTAATACACAATTTAATAACTAATTGTTGAGTGGATAGAAAAGGACCTGGAAGGGTTATCAACTTGGGGCAATACTCGATTTCGAACTTTTGGAGCCGAGGGAAGAAACCGATCGGACGCGTGGCAGCAGTGGGCGATGATAACACGTCTGACCATTCTTCTATATGGCGCATACTTACCAAATTGATCTCAATCAATGCTGGAAATACGGTTGTTGTTGCTAGGCCCATAGAATTCATGACCAATACTCTTCAAGTTATGCAAATCCCGCATTTCCAAATACGCAAGATTTGGAAGGTGTCCGAGCGTAGGGACTTGCTCACATAATGTGCACTCTATTAATTGGATCTTCACCAAATTGTGAAGCGAGTGTGCATCATTCTTCATC